>APFE030489430.1:85221-328090 GCA_000404065.3 Pinus taeda
AGGGGAATCCAGGACGAGCACAGATTGACGATGACGCCAGGAGGGAGCTGAAGAAGAAGCAGTTGTGCTTCACTTGTCAGGAGCCGTGGGCACCAGGACATAGATGTGCTGCTGACAAAGCACATTTTATTGAGGTCTTCTCCGAGAGCAGTGGAGAAGAGGATGATGAGGATGATGTGGAGGTAGGAGATAGTCATGCCGTGCAGGGACCTTTGCCACCTCCACCGCCAGCAGCAGATGGTGCATCTTTTGCACCTACCAGAGGGGCCCTTGTAGCATTGCGAGGAGTTCCCAAGTATCTGACGCTACGCGTACGGGGGACAGTACGTGGCTAGCGAGTATTAGTTTTGGTTGACAGTGGGGCAACCCACAACTTCATCGATGCACAGATGGTTGAGCAGAGAGGTATATAGACAGAGAGCTTCGATGGGTTTTCAGTCTTGGTCCCAGGAGATCAGACCATGATGTGTGCTCGTTATGTTCTAGAGCTGTCAGTGACGATGGGCACCTACACATTGACTGTCCACTTTTTCGTGGTTGATATTCCGGACACCAACATAATACGGGGTGTTCAGTGGCTTATAACTCTAGGGAAGGTCACGACAGATTGGAAGACCCTAGAGATGGAGTGGGATGATGAGAAGACAGGGAGGCATGAGAAGATACGGGGACAACACACATATCCGCCTCAGACTGTTTCAGCTCATCGGATGGAGGTAGTCACGCGGAAGGGGGACGTAGAGTGGGCAGTGGAGCTGCGTGCATCAGAAGCAGGGACTACAGGGCAGACAGTACATCCAGAGATACAGTCCATCCTTGACTGGTATGCCATAGCGTTTGGGGAGGTTTTGCCAGGACAACCACCGGACTGGGGTTTTGAGCACACCATTGAGCTCGAGCAGGGTATACAGGCAGTGATCACTACCCCCTATAGGCATCCCAAGGCCTATCGGGATGAGATTGAGCAGGCCATTCAGGAGTTGCTGGCTCTTGGTCACATTCGGCCGAGCACGAGTCCTTTGGCTTCTTCCGTGGTGTTGGTGAAGAAGAAGGATGGCACATTGAGAATGTGCATTGACTACAGGGCCCTGAACAAGAAGACATTGAAGAACATATACCCCATACCCAGGATCGACGAGTTGATGGATGAGTTGAGAGGAGCACGGTTCTTCTCAAAGATTGATTTGAGATCTGGGTACCATCAGATTCGCGTGAGGGAGCAGGACATTCCCAAGACCGCCTCCAGGTGTCACTATGGGCACTTTGCGTTCTTGGTGATGCCCTTTGGGCTAACCAACGCCCCCGCCACATCTCAGTCCTGCATGAATCACATCTTCCGCAGTCACTTGAGGAAGTTTGTGTTGGTATTCTTTGATGACATTCTCATTTACAGCCGGACTTGGGAGGAGTATCTCCAACACATTGAGACAGTGTTGCCTATCTTGCAGGAGCAATAGTTCTACACCAAACTCTCCAAGTGTGAGTTTGGGTTGATGGAGATGTTGTACTTGGGGCACATCATAGGGGTGAACGGAGTGAGAGTCCACGAGGAGAAGATCGGGGCCATTAGAGAGTGGTCGGAGCCGAGAAACGTGACAGAACTCCGGGGATTCATTGGAGTTTGTACTTATTACTGGAAGTTCGTCAAGAGTTTCTCACAGCTTGCTGCACCCTTGACAGATTTGACGAGGAAGGGGGCTTTCAGTTGGTCGGATACAGCGCAGCGAGCCTTTGACAGGCTTAAGGAGGTTATGAGCAGCTACCCAGTGCTTACATTGCCAGATTTCACGGAGCCATTTGTTTTGGAGTGTGACGCGTTGGGAGAGGGGATCGGCGCAGTATTGATGCAGGGAGGTCACCCTATAGCCTATGAGAGTTGGAAGCTCCTTCCGCACGAGAGGTTGTATTCTATATATGACAAGGAGATGCTGGCCATCATGCATGCATTGGCCAAGTTCCGGCAGTATTTAATGGGTAACAAGTTCATGGTGAGGACTGATCACAACAGCCTTAGATTCTTTTTGGAGCAAAAGCAGCTACAGGAGAGGTAGCAAAAGTGGATCAACAAGATCCAAGCATATGACTTTGACATTGAGTATGTCAAGGGTAAGAACAACGTGGTAGCAGATGCTATTTCACGTAGACTAGCCACGTTGTCTCTTATGAGCTTGGACATAAACTGGAGGGCTCGACTCTTAGTAGAGTACTCCAAGGACAAGTTTGCATGTGAGGTTTTGGATGGGCAGGTGGCGAATGATAGGTACAGGGTGGTCGATGAGATCATCTACTATAGGGATCAAATCTTCTTGACTGAGGGATCTCAGTTCAACAAGAAGATACTCCAGGCATCACATGGTTCACCATTGGCCGGCCATCAAGGGTTTACCAAAACCTACAGGGCCATCAGAGAGAGGTTCTCATGGAAGGGCCTCAAAGAGGACGTACTCCAACATATCCGGGAGTGCGATGTTTGTCAGAGAAACAAGGGGGAGATAAGTCATCCCGCGGGTTTATTGCAGCCTCTTCCTATTCCGGAGGGGAAATGGGAGAGTATTTCGATGGACTTCATCACAGGGTTGCCCATGGTACAGGGCAAGGATTGTATCTTTATCGTTGACCGACTGACGAAGTACGCTCATTTCTTTGCCATATCTACACACTACACAACAGCACAGGTGGCAGAGCTGTTCTTCAGAGAGGTCTTCAGGCTACATGGTCTTCTTAAGACCATCGTCAGTGATAGGGACAACCGTTTCATGGGCGGGTTTTGGCAAAAGCTTTTCCGGCTAGTGGGGATGGAGTTGACACTGAGTACTAGTTATCACCCACACACAGACGGACAGACAGAGATAGTTAACAAGTGGCTGGAGGGCTACTTGCGTAACTATGTCAGTGGGCAGCAAAGGGCATGGTTGAAGTGGCTGCATCTAGGGGAGTACTGCTACAACACTACAAATCACATGTCCATTGGTATGTCACCATTCTATGCTTTGTATGGGTATCATCCTTTATGTTTTGTTGACATGATGTTTGGTGATAGCAAGGCTCCAAGAGCCAAGATTTGGATCCAAGAGAGTCAGGATATCCTCTGAGCTCTCAAGGATAACATGACTACAACACAGAACTAGCAGAAGCTGTATGTTGACAGGGGTCGGGTGGAGAGACAGTTTGAGGTAGGGGACATGGTCTACCTACGATTACAGCCATACCGACAATCGTCACTAAAGTAGAAGGGCGCTGAGAAGCTCAAGCCCCGCTTTTATGGGCCATACAGGGTGATACGCAAGATTGGACAGGTTGCATATGAGTTGGAGCTGCCCCAAGGCAACAAGATTCATAATGTTTTTCATGTATCATGCCTGAAGAAGGCATTAGGGCAGCAGGTGACAGTGACAGATGAGCTACCACCCATGGATGATGAGGGGCATTTGGTGTTGCAGCCAGAGGCTATTATTGAAACCAGGGAGAGGCAGCTGTGGAGCAGGACGGTCCGGGAATTCTTGGTGAGGTGGAAGAATTTGCCGGATGAGGATGCCACTTGGGAGAGTGAGAAAATCTTGCAGCATCCATCACTTCAGTTGCTTGAGGACAAGCAACATTTTGTCGTGGGAGACTGTAATATTCCTAATTAGCCATGGCTAATTGGAATATTTGATTTTGCTTATTTTTGCCTTCTATAGTTATTTATGAATAAAAAGGTGAGGAAAAGGGGACATGACTCACTCTTAGAATAAAAGTGACTTCCTAGTAGCACCACGTTGTGATTTAAAGGGGAGCTAAGGGGGCCAAAGGGGGATGCAGAGATGGAGCCCATGCAGACACTTGGAGGGATTGCGCAAAAGGGAAGGAACACGTGGCAAGAGGGGAATTACGCTGGAGAAGGTGGGCCTCGGGATTGAGAGAGGCAAAGGCTATAATGGAGAGAGGAGCTTCCTCATTTTGGCATTCAGTTATGATCATTTGAGTTAGTCACTTCGACTTAGAGCACGCTGGCTGTTTAGCTAGTCTGCAGCACTGTTTAGTGCATTGAGTGTCTTCGTTTGGAGATCTCACCCTTAGCCCCGGGGGACTTCGAGTCCCTGCTCGGGCAAGGTATTTCCATCAGCATTTCAGCAGTAGTTTCATCAGCATTTTGGCAGGAGGATTGAGCACCTTGGAGGACTGCGCAGCACTAAGAGGGATGACGCAGTTCTTTCTGGCAGGAATTATGGATTGAGGGTTTGCAATAGGATTTGTGCTGGGAGATTGAGCAGGGGATCAACCCTTGCATATTGGAGAGTTTTGGCAGAGGTTTCAGGCAGATTTCTGGAGGGTTTCATTTGGTGGTAGCGCAGAGCATTGAGGGACTGTGCAGAACCCCAAGGGGGTGATTTTTGGGGGTTGGCTGTTCCAGGAAAGCATTTTGGGTTGTTCTGGGTTTCTTGAGTAGAGTCCGATTCCAGAGTTTCAGCATTTTCCAAGGGGGGGAATAGCTCCAAATTCTCATTTGATTTCCACCAGCAGCAACAGCACGGTAGTTCTCCAGCAGCTTCCATGTAGTTCTAAGAGAGGCCATTCCTTTGCTATTCTAAGTGTATTTCTTCACTTGCCTTGTGCAAGTCGAGGTGCCATCTTTCTGATCACCTCCTGTACTCATTCTATTGCTCAGTATAATAAAATGGCTTAGCATTTCTCTCTGCATTTCTTGAGTATCTGCTTATATTGTACGTTTATATTATTATATATTGCACCACTGTTATTTTTATCATTTTGAGTTTCCCGGTTATTATATCATTTGTACGTATTTGGTTGGAGTTTACTGGGGTTTTGGAGAATATCTCTGAAACGGGATACTACATCTTCTTCGTCTTCTTCCTTCTTTGCTGCCTACTTCTTCCTCTTCCTTTGTGTGAATGAGTGAGAAAATGAATGTGCTTTAAGGAGGTTGAGTTTCCTCCTTTATATAGACTCTTCAAAGTGGACATGGCTCCTCATTTTAGGCCGACTTGCCAGCTGTTAGGCCTACTTGGTCTTGAATGGTATTTTGACACTTAAAAATAATTTTCTTTACAAGTTACAATGTGCCCAAAGGGGTCTTCAACTTATGGCAACAACTCTTTTGACTTTTTGACCTAGGACAAACCCTAGAAGCACTCAATGGGTGCTTGAGCTATAAAATAAAAGACCTTGAGCATGAAACCCATGCTCCAATAATAATAATAATAATTTTCTTTCATTTTACAATTTACAAGAATCAAGAAAGTACATTTCATATTTATGAAGACCGAAACCAGTTACACATTTTTCAACATAGATTGCCATTGTTAGGCATCTCCAAGGAAAGTGAATTGCCCTTACCATTGATTGAGACCTTGTGCTTAAGTTGAGCCTTTCCCTTGGAAGCCTCTTGGTCATCCTATACTATTAGCTAGAATACCTATTAGGTGACCTATTAGCAGGGGGTTTTGGCTGTGGTGATAGTGGACCATCACCCCATTGTTGTCTCTTGGTCTAGTATTAGCGTTGTAGGGAATCCCTCTCCAAGGAATGAAAAATCCTTCAACGATTTGTTCAAATTGTGCAGTGATTCACTTGGATGCGAGCAATTCAGTCTGATTTGCCAATACCTGAGTATTCTAAGTGATGGTTTAATGTGATTGCCATCATTTTTGGGGCAACATTGCACTTATTTTTTTTCCTACCCGTCATCATCTCCAGATAAATGCATTAGATCACTGAACGACCTGCTCAAATATTAACACTACAGGCTGGTTTTACAAATTTCTGAAGGCTTAAGTGCTAGTTTAACGTTTTGAGCATCAATTTTTTTACCAACGTTTTGCTTTATTAGTGACTTAAAACTCCTAAAATAATGAATCTATACACTAGTAACCATCGTGACTTGCTAGAAGAACTCAACGACTCACTTCTAAAGAATATGCACCTGCTGGAATTCTCATTATTTTAATGATGGGTGACATTTACAATCCATAGTAGGTCTAATAAACTCTAAATGTGCTAATGATTTGCATCTAATGTCACACTGCATAAATTATCATGCACTGGAATTTTCCATGTTTAAGTTCTGTTTTCTGGGACAGAAAAGCAATCTAGCCTGTGCATAGATACTGATTTTACAAGGCTTTAAAGTTTGGCTTAAACTTAACCTAATCTGCTGAAATATCCAAATGTTGGATGAAAGCCTTATCGCTGGTATTGTCTGTTTATTAAAACAGATTGGAATCAAGGGTTAAATCATGCAGATGTCATGCTTTACATGGTGCTAAAAGCTAAATCCTTTCAGATTGCCAATGAATTCATGAATGCAACATATTATCTAATGAACAATTTTTTGAATTGAATTTATTTGAAACTTATATGGTGATTTGGCAATCTGGAAAATTCACATCAGAGTAATCTTGGGAAAGCTAGCATATAAATTTTGTAAATCTGCGCTTGTACACATCTGAGGTACAGGACTCATATTTTACATCACTTGTCATTTCCTTATATTATGAACATAAATAATATAAATAAATAATTCATAATAATTAATGATAATTAGTATAATGAAAGGACATGTCCTAAAAGACAGCTATTCATGAAAGTGCATCCTGCCTAGTATATAAACAGGCCCTCATTGTACTATCAATCATATCAATTCGTTCATACATTTATTCAATATATATTATTTATGCTATAATGGATACTTTTATATACCAAATCTTTTGGATTATTGAACCCTGAGCTAAGTTTGGCTATTACATTTGTTATCAGAGCTAGTCTAATTCAACCATTGGCCACAAATTCTTTTAGAGGCTTTTAGCCATTTAGCCACAAACTCAAAAGTTTCCATGATTTCTCTGATTCGAAGTCTATGGTTTCTTTGATTCGAAGTCTCAAAAACTGGCCTTTGGCCATTAACAAGGAAAAAAAACAAAAAATAAAATAAAAAAGAGATTATATATATTATAAAAAAATTGGAAGAAAATGATATATATCTATATATGTAAAAAATAATAAAAATAAAAAAAAATAAAAAAAAATAAGAATTAAAAGCTGCAACCCTGCCGCTGCCGACCGTTGCCACAACCGCCGCCGCCATGATTTGACACCCCCTACTGCTGTTCTACTTCGTCGTCAAAATTCCTTGCACTGCCAGGCTTCTGCCACTCTAGCGTCTGCTGTAGCTACTGCCATGTCTGTACTAATATCGACCATACCAGCTGCTAAAATCCTTCTGCCTGTTGCTGTATCGTTCTGTGCCACCACTGTACTGTTTCATGTCACACCTGTTTGCACTGCAACCGCCGTACAAATGTTTGTTCTTGTCATTACGTTGTTGTACATTGGGTATACTGTTGATTTTGGGTAGCATCGGATGTGCTCTAGCTCTGAAATTTTGTGGAGGGGCTAAAATACATAAGATTTCGAAGACCCATAAATCGTTTGGAGAAATTCACCCGGATTGTGAGTTATTAAAATAATTAATATTTTTAATGGGGTTCTTAAGTCTAAACTTAGGAAAATAAAAATATTAATGGGTATTAATAAAAATATGGGTGAGAAGCTTCTAAGAGACAAGGATCAAGTCTGTTTTAATCTTTGCCGTTGATTAGGGACTTAATCTCGGCCGTTGATTTATCAACAAGAAAAGTATAAGAGGAGGCTTGAGGATCAGTTGGAGATACACCAAGTTGATCAGATCAGTTCGATTTTTCTGGAGTGTGATTTGCTGAGAAAATCGAACCAGTGATCTAAGTTTTAGTGAGGGGCAAAAGCAGAGATTTGGATCGAAAAGGAGTTCTGAGCCAAAGAGTACCGGGGCAGAGAGGCAACAATAGCATCAGAGAGGCAACAGAGGCCTACGTAGCCTAGGAAGGGGCTCACGCAGTGCTGACGCAGGCCAAGAGTGTCTCTTGTAGTGGCAGTGTAGGATATTCGTCAAAAGTTCGATATTTTGCTGGAAAAGTGAGGTTCCGAGTGGGAGGGCTGAACAATAGTCTTCTTCCAGCAAATTGATCCAGCAGAAGGGGTGACGCAGTCTCCTAGAGGCAAGACGCTAGCCCAAGCAGTTATTGTGTTGGGATTTCGCAGTGTTTACCGGAGTCAGGCCACTTAATGGATCGGTTGTGACTTGGAGAATGAGGTAAACCCTTATATGTATTTCTTGCTGCCAAGATTTCTCTGAAAGGTTCACTGGTGTGACAGGCAATCTGTTGTACTCAGATTCTGCTTGCTTAATAATACAGACCCTCTATCTGCTGCATTGGTTTTCTCGCATTGGGTTTTTTTGGGGACTTGTAGTCCAAAAATAACAGTGTCCCTTGTGTGTTTGTGTCATATATTGTTTCAGTTTATGATCTGTATGTCAGTGTAGCCTGCAGTTGTGTTTTTCATCATTGTTTATAATTAAATATCTTGTTGAATGAAATAACAAGTAGGAGATGATAAACCAGTAATTGCAGTAGGATTTCTGTTTGTAGAGATTCAGAAATTTTCACATGGTATCGGAGCGATTGCAGATCATAGGACACTGAAGCCATCAGCCGGGAGATCCAACAATTCTGCTGCAGAAAGGCAACTGTCCTGAGTGACAGCGTTGTTTCAGAGCTAGAGGAGTAGTTGAAGGAGTGACGTAGAAGCTCATGCAGTGCCTGCGTCAGCTTTCTGAGCTAGGAGGAGGAGACGTAGTAACCAAGAGGAGCTCACGCAGTGACTGCGTCAGCTCTCTGGGCCAGCGATGAGCCTGAGGTGATCAGATCAATTAGTTGCCCGGGTAGTAGGAGCAGTGCAAATTCGATCTATGGTGTTGGTGGGATGTTGTTGTTGTTGTTGTTGCAGAACAATGTCTGTGGAGACGAAACCGAGGTAGAGGGAGTCATTGCCTTAACGAATTTCTTGCCAAAGAAATCTAGGTTTGGGTTGCTGAGCAACAACAAAGGAGGATTGAAGAAGGGGTGATTCGACATTATTTGGTTGGAGGATTTTCGTGAAGGAAATCAGGACTCAGAGGAAGTCTAGAAGGAACATGTTCCTTAGAGGATTTCTAGCGCCAAAGAAATCCAGATCCAAGTCTTGTTGTGGCAACAACGAGAGAGGGAGAAGAGAACCTGTTCTATACTTGTTTAAGCAGAGATGGTAGTCAATGGACTAAGAGATTAGGATAGCTTGGATGGAGCATCCAACTTTGTCATCTGGAAGGCTAGGATCCTGGCAGTCCTGGACAAGAATCGCATCAAGGATTATGCCTTGAAAGTGGTGGTTGTACTAGTCGATGCTGATCCTCTCAAGAAATACAAGGAGGCTCAAGCAAAGGCGAAGTGCATGATCTTGAACGGGGTCAAGGATCATGTGATCCCACATATTGTTGAAAAGAAATGACAAAGGAAATGTGGGAGGCCTTGACCACTTTGTATGAGGGAACTTCCGTTCAACGGAAGATGTTGCTTGAGAACCAGCTGAGATAGTATCAGTTCTAGAAGGGAGAAGAAATCGATCCCTTCCTTCTCAGGTTGCAAGGGATTCAGGGATTCGAGACCAGTTGACTTCTGTGGGGTCTACACCAGACCTTGAGTTTATGGTCAGAATTGCCCTGAATGCAGTCATTGAAGACTGGGAGAGCTTTGTCCAGAGCATCTTGGGCAGGGCTTCTCTCCCCTGTTGGGAGGAGATGTGGGCAACTCTTCGACAGGAAGAGATCATGTGGTTAACCAAGGCAGGAAGTAGTGGTAAAGGAGTCAGAGTCAAGAAAGAGGAAGAGGAGGATGCAGCGCTCGCATCAGTGGGACAACCAGGGTAACATAAGAGGAAAAGAAAGACATAACTAAAGTCAGATGCTTCAGGTGTGGGGAACTGAGACATTTTGCCAGTTAGTGCCCTTAGAAGAAGGGTAAGGAAGAGAACTCTGACTTGAAGGCTGCTCCAGCGAAAGTTGACAAGGAGGACGATGACGAGGATTGTGCCATAAGTGCTCATGCACCTCTAGAGAAGAGGTGGGACGACAGTGAGCTGTAGTCGGGAGGACTACACAAGGGTAGGATCCTTGAGGTGTCCAAACTCTTGGTTCACATATGGCTATGGGAGCCCTTAATGACAGTAGCAGAATGATGGGAGTCAGTTGGTGCGAGGGATGATGGAGCGATAGTGGCAGAGCTAGAGTGCCAAAGTATGAAGCAGCGCAGGAGAGTGTTGAGCAGTGCAGGAGGCACAAAGCAGATACAACAGTAGCGCAATAACATCAAAAGGTCAACATAGATTAGCAATAGAGGTGGCTTCAGCATCACGGGGTATCTAGACTGACAAGTATGTCAACTTTGGATGGATTTTCAGTTGCGTACTTCTCAGCAACTAAGTTGCAGTGCAACAACTAGCAGTGGCAGTGCTATGGGCAGCATGATGCAGCATATTGAAAGGGAGTTGTAGTACAAATGCAGCAGTGGTAGTGGCAATGTCATGGGCAGCAGTACAGGTTGCAGTAATGCAGTGGATGAAGGGCAACAGATCAAGCATCAACATAACAGAGGACCGATGCCATGGATCGATATGATGCTTCTATTGGGAAGTATTGCTAGAGCACATTCCTCGCTAAGAGGGAGTGTTGATTTTGGGTAGCATCGGATGTGCTCTAGCTTCGAAATTTTGTGGAGGGACTAGAATACATAAGATTTCCAAGACCCATAAATCGTTCGGAGAAATTCCCCCTGGATTGTGAGTTATTAAAATAATTAATATTTCTAATGGGGTTCCTAAGTCTAAACTTTGGAAAATAAAAATATTTATGGTTATTAATAAAATTATGGGTGAGAAGCTTCTAAGAGACGAGGATCAAGTCTGTTTTAATTTTATCCGTTGATTAGGCACTTTATCTCGGCCGTTGATTCATCAACAGGAAAAGTATAAGAGGAGGCTTGAGGGTCAGTTGGAGATACACCAAGTTGATCATATCAGTTTGATTTTTCTGGGGCGTGGTTTGCTGAGAAAATCGAACCAGTGATCTGAGTTGCAGTGAGAGGGGCAGAAGCAGAGATTTGGATCGGAAAGGAGTTCCGAGCCAAAGAGTACCGGGCAGAGGGGTAGCAGTAGCATCAAAGAGGCAGCGCAGAAGCCTACATAGCCCAGGAAGGGGCTCATGCACTGCTAATGCAGGCCAAGAGTGTCTCTTGCAGTGGCAGTGCAAGATATTTGTCAGAAGTTCGAGATTTTGTTGGAGAAGCGAGGTTCTGAGCCAGGAGGGTTGGACGACAATCTTCCTCTAGCAAATCGATCCAACAGAAGGGGTGACGTAGTCTCCTAGAGGCAAGAAGTTGGCCCAAGCAATGATTGCGCTGGGATTTCGCAGTGTTTGCCAGAGTTAGGCTACTCAGTGGATCAGTTGGGACTTGGAGAACGAGGTAAACCCTCATATATATTTCTTGCTACCAAGATTTCTCTGAAAGGTTAGCCGATGTGAGAGGTAACCTGTTGTACTCAGATTTTGCTTCCTTAATAATACAAACCCTCTATCTGCTGCACCGGTTTTCCTACATTGGGTTTTTCCGGGGACATGTTGTCCAAAAATGACGGTGTCCCTTGTGTGTTTGTCTCATATATTGTTTTAGTTTATGATATGTATGTCAATATAGGATGCAATTGTGTTTTTCATCATTGTTTATAATTAAATAACTTGTTGAATGAAATAACAAGTAGGAGATGATAAACCAGTAACTGTAGTAGGATTTCTGTTTGTGGAGATTCAAAAATGTTCACATAAACAACAATTATAAGCCTTGTTAAATTAATTATTAAACTAATATTAAATTAGTAGCGGGGCATTCAAGTAATCATTGTGCCATATCAATTTGTATTGATGCATCCCTACAACCGCCAAATTACTAATATATATATATATATATATATTAAAGAGGAAAAAGGTTACCTTGGAAATATAAAGTGTTACAAGGCAAAAGTAAATATACTACAAGGAAAAGGTAAAGGGGTTGGTATGTTAAATAAAAATATACCAACTCAAAGGTATCAAGGTTTTTTAAAAGGCCAATTCAAATGGAAATGGTAAAGGGGTTGGTATGTTAAATAACACCAACTTAAAGGTATTAAGGTTTTATAAAAGGCCAATTCAAATTTAGGAGAAAAATTATAAAGTTATAAGCGCGAAGTGAATATGCGAGTGAAACATTTAAATTTTGAAATAAGTCAAAAAGTGATTTTAGAAAAGGGGTATTATTAAAAAATAAAAAAGTCAAAGATATATCCTTTAAAAAAATGAAAGAGTATTTTATAAAAAATATTATTATAAAAGAAGGGTTATTAAATTTTTATAATATATATATATATATATAGGTGTATATAAAAATTTAATATATATATAGGCATAGTCTAACTTATAGACGAAATGGCCTTTTTTAGAGCATTTTTTCTAGTTAATTTTCATCAAAATCCGGCAGAAAGTTTTAAAAACTTGAGTTTAAGTTGTTTAATATGTAAAATTTGAGTGCCCAAGGGGTTTTTAGGGTGTTGAATCTATTTATGCATTCAAAAATGTATTTTAAAGTTTAAACAATAAAAATCACAATCTTGCTTGAGATTGTATTGCCAGATTCCGGTTAAAAAGTCATTTCGTCTATAAGTTAGACTACACCTATATATAGAGGCATAGTCTAACTTATAGAAGAAATGACCTTTTTTCAGAGCATTTTTAGGTTAATGTTAATCAAAATCTGGTAGAGATTTTTAAAAACTCGAGTCTAAGTTGTTTAATTTGTATAATTTGAGTGCTCCAGGGGTTTTTCATGGTGTTGAATCCATTTATGCATTCAAAAATGTATTTTAAACAACAAAAACTCATAATCTTGCTTGAGAATTGTATTGCCAGATTCCGGTGAAAAGGCCATTTTGTCTATAAGTTAGACTATGCCTATATATATGAATGAATGAAGGTATATTAGCCCTCTATAAAGTTTAGAAAAAAAGAGGGGAAGACAAATCAAATTGAAGGAAGAAACTTTTTTTCATAAAGATTGTTCAATTTCATCATGTTGTGGATTATTTACTCTAAATGGAAATATTCAAGGAAAAGAGGTTAATATGATTATCAGCATGAATAACATAGAAAATTATATGAATATTAATTTGAAAAATAAATTATCAGTTTTAAAATCAAATATAGGTGAAAGGGAAGATTTTTTTGTGCTAAAACTCTAAGTAGTTCATTTCATTTTGAGATCTTCCATGTGCCTTCATATGTATGTAATTATGAATACCTTCCTAGTTCAGAGGGAGTGTTGAAGAATGTAACTAGTGTCAGTCTTCATAATTGTACTTGAGTCATGATGTAATATATTTGTCAAAATATATTTTTATTATTATTTAAATTGACTTATTAAAGCATGGATTTCATGCTTGGGTCAATGGTCAATAGGTCAAGCCTCCTTTGAAGGCCTTTAGGATTTTCTTGTTAGATGATTTTTTTTTTTTTTTTATTATAAATTCTCTCCTCCATCAAGTTACCTTGCAAATCGGCCTCCAGATTGATCCTCTAGAGTCCGCTTCCACAAATTATTCATGTCGGCTCAATTACAGGCAGGAACATCTATTTATACCCAAGTGACCTCAACCCCACAAGAACAAAGTTTGGACAGGAAGATTACAGAGGTCTGAACTTCAGGTTACAAAGGTTTGAATTGCAGATTACAAGGGTCCGAACTGCAGATTATAGGGTTTTAAATTGTAGATTACAGGGGTCCGAAGCTTCAGGGAAATTACAGGGAGCCGAGTTTCAGAAGTACAAGGTCCAAAAGGGTTGCTGAGAGATCACAAGAAGTCTAAAAGTAACAATGTTGCAGTGAGTTTATAGTGAGGAGGCAACTACAGGTCCTGTTACCCACCATTTTGTGGGTGATATCCCTAGGAGAAATGTTTTCTTCAAGACAGTCCTCAATCTGCAGCCAACAACCCCTTGCAACCACCAATTAGCTCATTGTGCCTTTTCTTTGCCACCTGAGCCAACCATGTGGTCCCTCACCCATCTATCATGATCGTATGTTTGAAGGTGGGCCTCCCAAATTTAAAGGTATGCGTCGTCATTTGGTAATTGAGTATTGTAGTTTGCTTATCATGGACACTTTTGGGCATGGGTTGAGGGGGGGATTCGGCAGAAAGAATGGGCTAGGTCCTTGCTCTTGACCCCTAGACCCCTTTTGGACATTAACCTAGGATTCTAGTCCCGTGGGATCTCTTTTATTGACTATTTGGTTTTAGGGATGGTATTTCATGGGAAACCCTGATTCTGGTTGCGTGGTACCGCTCCCTCATCCACATATATTGCCCCCTTTCCACTCATTATTACCCCATTCATCATTTCTCCCACTTGGGTCCACATAGGGCTAACTCTCGTCTTCCCCTTGCCCACACCTCGGGTCAGGCTTGGAATGATGCACCGGAGGTTGATGGAGCTAAAAAGAAAAGTAAAAGCACAATTGGCCACATTCAATAGGAACACGTACCACAAAATGCAAAAGATGGTCAGGGCAAACACATTTAGCATGTGGGAAAAAGCCAATACATGAGCTCTACCTCGTCATCATGGCCATCACCCTGATTCCTACAAGCTCTATGAGACCCCTTCATCATACAGGAACCCATGATTGTCCCAACCCCTGGTGGGCAATGAATCGCCCTACCTTAAAAGGGGGTATCTCACACATCATGCTCTTACCCCTTGAGCCCCGAGCAGTTAATTAAAGAAAATACATAAAAAGGCAAAATGCATATAAAGAAGGGTGGAAAAATCAAGGCCGGGCACTTCATGTACCATGATTGCTCCCTCCTATACATTATATACCCAAGTGTGGGCTTTTCTTTTATTAGCTACCCTTGTACCCCAGCATGTGGCCCAAGACTGCCCCCTCTCATTCCCTATTCCATTCACCTCTTTATCACATGCCACTAGCTTTTAAAGGATGTATCTTGGACATATTATCCCCTTTAAAAGTAGAAACCACCTAATGGGATACTTGGTTAACTCAATTTGGAGTTTGGAGACATTAGCACATGCCAAGGCCCATTATGGAAGGGCAGGCCATTATGAAGTCCCCACTTGTGGTCCATGGTTTGTAAGCTCTTTTACTCGATTTCTTTGATGACTTGTTGTACTGGAAGGCTAGGGGATGCATTGGATCTTATGTAGGATTGCAGGTGGTCTCAATCTTGGGTTTGGTCTCCCTATACAGGGTCCTGACTCCTAACCCTCCAGAGAGCTACATTGGCACATGTAGGGTGTGTGTTTAAAGCCATGGGCCTCCACAGTAGTAAACAACACTTCATGGATCCCCAAAGATGTTCAGAGATTGGCTTGAGGTCCACCTATTGGATGAGGAAGATGCGCTTGGTTCACCTTTGCCCAGCCAACCCCATAGATGTACATGCACTTGGCAGCTGACCTAGGACTTGTAGGATGATGTGACATCACCTACACTATCATTTGAGCCCTTACATATGGTCTACAGGCATCATTTGGAGACCCATGAAGTTATTATTGTGCCCCCTTTACACTCACTAGGAGCACCACAGTTTTATTGTTTGGAGTACAAGGGGTCACCCCCTTGTCCATCATTTTTGAGGGTCCTATTATTCATTATGGCACCTATGGACGTCATCAGGCCTCTTAGAGGGCCCTACGACATGTATTATTTATCATTTGACCTCTTGAAAGGCTTATTATTTTATTTATGAGCTAGTTTGGTGGGCTTGTCGCCAAAAGTTAAGTTATTAGCACATTTATTTATTTTTGGGGCTTATGTAGGCCTAAGAGACTAATTCGAACTCCTAATTAGTGTATAAATACAAGTGAGATGAGTTAATTTTCTCATCATCACTTTGGATTGGATCACTCTTCTCTTTAGAGAATTTCACACACACTTATTCTGAGATGAAGAGTTGGAGCATGGATGAATTTTGATGTTTGGATTGGAGTATTTTGTCTTGGAGCTTCTTTATTGTCAAATTGTTGATGGTTGGATATGTTCTATTACATGTAAGTACACACAATTAATGCTATTCTTGTTTTACTTTTGTCATATGCATTGAATGGGATTTTCGCTATATTAGGGTTAATTGCTGCATTGCATAATTGCAAATTTGTGGAATTATTGTTTCTGTATAATATCTCTCAATGTTTGGGCCATGTATGTGAATGGAATTTCCTAGGGATAATTCAACTAGTGAATTTATCTTGATAAGCCATCTCTTTTTGCCAAGTGAAGTATAAAAGCTTTTAGGTCTCTTCTTTTTGCCTAAAGGCCAAGCGAAGTAGTCCTTAAGGCCTCCTTGACCGAAATACAAGTTCCTTTTTCATCATTCTCCTAGACTCCATTCTCCTCAAGGGATTAAGGCACTAGTCCACCAATAGGTGATCATTCAAAGAACATTTTTCTCCAACTTTCCCTCTCTCTTCTAGGTCTAGGCAAGTTGGGTCACCTAGGGCATCACTTTCCCAACAAAATAGTCCAAGAAAAAGTTTGATGTCCTAGCCTTTACTGCGCTGGTGCGTCCTTAAGGCCTTCAATTTTGAAGCTATTCTGATGGTGGAGTTGTGCGATAACTCAAGCCCTAGCTCTGAGATCAAACTTTGTCTTGGTATTCCCTAGGCTAGCACCTCATATGATCAATTTGATACTTTTAATTGGAAATTCTTGCTTTGATTCTTTCCCCTTGTCTGGGTTAAGAACATCATTGGTTGCTAGATTCTCTCCGCTTAACCTATGTTGGGTCCACTTGGTCTGTGTGGACCTTTGAAAAGTTAATTCTTCAAGAATCACTTAGGAAACCAAGTTCAATAAGGATTTTGGGGATTGGGAAACTCTTTTACAAAGCATATTCCTTAAACCTATCCCTTAAATCTTCACCTCTTTCTCCTAGAAAGCTTTGTACCTTGCTTGAAGAGCAAGCAAACTCCATTCTTAACGTCCTCCTAGGAAAAGGGTCATTAGGGTCACTTCACATCCATTTGTTGATTCATCCTTCACAAGTGACTTTCTATATATTGGGTATCCTCCCATCGGTGAAAGTCTGTAAAGAGTAGGGAGTCTTAGCTAAGGTGATAGTGGGCTAAGTCTCCATCGTTGCCCTTGGCCTAGCAGTTGTCCCTTTAAGAGCCCCTTTTAGGTTCCTTGCTAGTTTGAGCGGTAACAGGTCCAAGGCTTCAGGAGGTGACTACAAAAGGAAGTATGTGGTACAAAACCGAGGTTACACCTGTACATCATGATGAACTACTTGAACTAGCTGATGTGATTATTTCTGAGCAAGGCTGACTTGACGGATGCAAGGTGTTCTTAGTCTAGGTGTCAAGGGTCTTGGTCTATCTCATCTTGATTTAGTAGTGAAGAGTTTGGACTGGGTTTTGCCCTAGAGAGGGGTTTTCTCTGGCTGAGTGCCTACATCTTGTGTTCCTTCTTGTGATCTTCCTTTGTTTGGCATTTATCTTGATGAATGAAACATAATAAATAGAAAGAAAAATTAATAAGAAGAAAAGAAATCACAAGAAATGTCAAGACCTAAGATAAATCTATCTAAAACTCTAATTCATATGATGCCCTAGATTTCTCAACAAGTTGAGCTATAAGTTATAACACATTTTTGAAGCCCAACATTCCGAGATCTGTTTGTCTAATGCAATACAGCTAGGCCATAACCTAGTCAATTTACCTATCAAGGCTCGTTCCATGAGGATGGATGCTCTCTGTTGGGGTTTCAAAGTCTGGATTGATGGGATTTCCACTTTCTTCACAAATTGGCTTGTTGGGGGCAAATTTATGGCTTGAGTGAGGCTGCTATTAGGTCTTCGAGAAGTGAATCTGGATTTGCAGGGATGAATGGATTTGTGGAGGTGGGTTCCATAAGTAGGTGTTTGGCACTAACAGATGCGAGTGTGGGAAGTACTAGAGAATGGCATTGTCAGAGTCATCAGAGGCCCCAAATCAGAGGCGGAGCCTAGGGAAAAAACCCTAGCTCCTGGAAGCTTGAGTGGAGCTGGGTGGTATCCCATGATCAGACCCACAATTAAGTTAACCTAGGTAGGTATTTACTTCAGATACCTTGGGTTCCTAATGGGAGGTAAAAAGATCATCTGGCTTTACCAGTCCCTTTCATGGCATTTGTCACAAATTCATGATTATATATTATAACTTATTTTTCAGCATTTCTTCTTTATTTTTCTATGGGAAGAAATCCTAGCTGCTGGGAGTTTCAGTGGAGCTGGGTGGCATCCTGTGATCATGCCCACAACCATTTTAACCTAGGTAAATATTTACTGTAGATACCTTGAGTTGTTAATGGGAGATAAAATGATCTGCTGGCTTCACTAGCCCCTTTCATGGTATTTGTCATGCATTGATGATTATATAGTATAATTTTTTTCATCA
This sequence comes from Pinus taeda, assembly GCA_000404065.3. Taxonomy (NCBI): domain Eukaryota; kingdom Viridiplantae; phylum Streptophyta; class Pinopsida; order Pinales; family Pinaceae; genus Pinus; species Pinus taeda. The sequence continues at coordinate 103,617 of APFE030489430.1, forward strand.
TTTCTGCCGTGTTTATATGGGCCTGACTACAATATTGATTGAAGACACTTTGAACCCGAAGAACAGTGGTGGTAGAAGTTCTACAATAGATTGAAGGTGTAATCACTAGCACAGGAGATTTATAAATGCTAATTATTTAGATGTAAAGGAACAGCTAATTACACCTCTTTGAATTTTACGAAGGTAGATATTTATAACAGCTGTCTGGTCGTGGAGGCAATACTAACTTTTGGTTTCATCAGTCCTCTTGATGACATTCTGCCATGTATTGATGCTAATACATTATGTTTCTCTGGGCACATTTTTCCTGCATTAATATGGACTTAGAACTTAGCAGGACACTTTGCTGTGAAATATCTACAACAAAGTCAAGGTGTAATAAGCATTATAATCTATCAGTAGAGGAGATGATTGAGGACTGTTTTATATGCAGGTTGCCTAGATATATTAATAGTCATTTTCTAATGAGTGATGCCAGAGCAGTGCAGTTATAATATGCAAAACATTAATATTTATATGTGAATGATATAATATCAGTATCCTCTTGTTAGATGTGAATTGTGTATTTTGTTGCTTAAAGGTGGAAAATCTAAACTTCACATGGACGATATATGCATGTTACTGTAGACAATTATAGAATTTTAGAAAATTTAAATATGTTCTTGTAGATTCTGGTGTACATAACTAAAACTCTGATTAGAGCTCGATCAATATATTTTTCTGATCACATTTTAATATATGCATCCTGGAATTGTGTTTAATTTATTTAAATCCAATCAGGTGGGAATATATATGCCTTGCTATGATATCTTTCGAGATTGGCTTGAAGACTTTTCATATAATAATGCACCACTGTTCACGCCATATGCTCCTTTAGTAGCAGGATCTATGGCACGTTCTTTGGCATGTATTGTTTGTTCTCCCATTGAACTAGCAAAGACGAGGATGCAGGTTTGCCATTGCAGAACTTCCTGCTTGAATTGTTGGAAATTTCATATAATAAGAGTTCTTTAATACAAAAGACATTTGATGGGTGGGTATGCAATTAAAGTTGATAAGTTTTTCAGTTGTAGCAGTTGTAGGAAGTCAAATATTTCTAGTTGATGCATTAGGAGGTGGAAGTCTAGACAGTATTCAAGACTCAACAGGATGAGTTAGGCTATGACAGGAATACTAATACTAAATTTCCTATTTGTATAAGTCATAATGCAAGTTGGTCTTTTTTCTTTCAGCAAATATATAGATCTTGGTGTCCAGTAAATAATTCAACTTCAAGTATATCCCCAGATGTAGTTCCAAATATGCAAATTTCTTATGTGTTCTTATTCTAACATGTCCAGCCAGAATTCAACTGAAAGACCTTTACTGCCAACAATATGGGTGTATAATAAAAAAATTAGCTTCATCTATATGCATCTTTTCAGTACTTTGGCATCATAAAAAATGGAAATATGTGCCTGTAGTGCAATTCATAGCTATTCAATTTCTTTGCATGACGGTGTTGAGTTTTCAAGTGCAATAGATACAAGCACAATATTTCTGAATTACCGGTAATTACTTCAAATGATATAGATCTTCTTTTAACAATTCTAGTTTATCATTGAGCAATTACACTTCAGAAATTCAACCATAAAACCATAAAGACAGTAGAGATCACAATGTACAAAGAGAACAAGATTTACTTTGGGAAAACCCACTTGGGGAAAACCCAACAACCTTCTTAGAGAATTTTTTCAGTTCAACAAGATATACATCCTAATGCAGCTAGTCAACTATGAGGTCAAACTGACAAACAAAGCTTATTGTCAAACCTGGTCCACAATCCTCAAGTCAACCCTTCAGATTGCCTTGCAACTTCGCCCTGCCCATAAATTTCTGTTCAAAATTCACATGTGCGAGGTCTAGAAAGAGAAATGCAAGCTAGAAAGAGAGAGAGAGATCTTCGTCCTTCTTGTCCTTTGCATGGATGTCCAAAAACTTCTTTCTTGTGTGAGGTCAAATGGCACCTTTGGGGAGGATGTCAAATGCCTTTATATAGTGATCTGCCTTTCACGAATGGGTGTGTCTATTAATTCGGGCCAACTTGACTTGAGGGAGTGTCAACTTGACTATCTTGGAGCCAAAAATTAAAATTTCAAATTTCGAAAATTTCTCTTTTAAATCTGACATGAAGAACATGTCTTATATAAATTCTTTTAAGGGCCAAATAATCAAAATTACATGAAGAACATGTCTTACAAATTCTTTAGTACATTACAGGGGCTGAAATATAAATTATGAAGACCGATCATAGCTACAAAAATTCAATGCTCCCTCTTAGCTAGGGAGGTATTCATAATGAATAAACATATGTTCTTCATTGTGAACAAAATTCTTTAAGAAAAAGGTAATAACAAATCATCACCATAATCGGGTCACAATTGTGACACATGGTAATCCAATAGCATCAATCATTTACCATAATTCGGGTCAACACTTCAGACCTATGGTATATCGTCACCATAATTAGGGTTAGTGCTTCAAACACATGGTAAATCAACTACATCAACTAATCCCATCATTTGGGTCAATACTTCAGACCTATGGTGTGTGCTCACTGTTGACCCTGCCGCCTACACTTACTTACAAGTTAGTGAGAAAAGGCTTCAACCCCACAAGGTGTGGTTGGTGGAAGTGAACTCAGAGAAGGGGTTGTCAAACTAATTTCCATCTCTCTCCATTTGAGCTATTTCCTAGGTTAGCTAAGGGGGGTGGTCCCTTATGAAAAGTTAAGTTAAAAAAAATGTGAGTTTCTAGGGGAATTGTTAGAGTTAAATACATTATCTCTTTAAGATTTATAAGCAATAACCATCATAAGATAAGCATGAAATACATAAACAACCAGTGCCTTCCAAGTATTTGCTCTTTAAGAAATGAAATTGTATTTTGTTTAAAATGAAGTGAAATGATTTCAAATGGAAAGCCAAAATAACCCTGAAAAGTGAAACAATAAATTGTTAGCACAAGATATTATAAATGCTTTCAAGATGAATAAGTCTACAAATCAAAGCATGGAAATTATCTTGCTCAAAATGATACAAAAAAAAAACTCAAATGTTAGACCAAGATGACAACATGCAATTAAGTTTGCAACCCAAAATAATAGTACTTGAAAGTGAAATCAACCATTCATGACAATATGCAATTAAACCAAAAGGTGAGTCAATTTCCAAGTACAAGAAAATTAAACTTGTTGCAAAATTAAAAGAGATTACAATGCTTGCATCCAAAGTGCCTCTTAAAATAAGATTTGCATGTGAGACTTTAAACCAAAGCAAATGTGATGGAATGTTGTTTTTGGTTCATTTTATTTGATTAGTGCTAAGGCAAAGTTACAATTGAACTCTAGTCCTCGGACCTCATCCTCGCTCAAATATTTGGATCTCACAATGAGAAGTCAATAGAGGTAGAGGGCCCCTAAAAGTCTATTCAACCAACTTAAGTTGGAGGCAAGTTTTAGTGAGGCTTGGTGCCTTTCTATACTAAAATGCCTAGATGAAGTGCAAATTGTGTTAATTCCTCAAATTAAACTAATGCTTCATGCAAATGCTTCAAAGAGAAATAGTTTGCAAAAATTGAGAGTGTATGCATGTGGAAATTTAAATACAAGATTACTAAAAATTTGCATGTGGAGTGAAATGTGTTGATTTTAAGCATGCACAATATGAAATTAAAAGCTAGAAAGTTAAGAAAAACTAAAAGCAAGATTAGGTCACCCACAAGAATCCCTTTTTTAAATGAGGAAGGGGGATGCCATGGGAAAAATCCCAAACTCCCTCTAACAATTTTTTTAATCTTTTATTAGCACTTAAAGCAGGTAAAAATGCCTCTAAGAGGGCAACCCACAATGTGAGAGAGATCTTTACAAAGATGAAACTCTAACAAAGCTAGACTCTTTCTCAAAAAATATAACAACAACAAACTTAAAGATGGAAAAAAAACTCTCCAAAAGAGACTCACAAGGCTCAAAAGGCCCACGGCCTAGATGAGCTTGCAACTCTCTCCCAAGTGCTTATGGCCTCCTTAGAAATCAGTCTTTGGATAACGTGAGGGGGTTTTGCATACCCATGAGTGAGTAGTTTTCCAAAGCTTCTCCTCAAGCTCCTTGCTGCCCAATGCTCAAGCCTATGGGCTGCAAAACACAAAAAAATACCAATTGTCAGTGTGAAATTAGGAAAAAGAAACCAAAAGTAAACTTAGAATCTAATTTACAAAGTACTGGTTCAAGTAATGGGAATGAATCCCCCCATGCTTGCTTAGCTTTAGAAATGACTCTTGAATAGGAGATATAACTTTGAAAGAATTAGAATCAAAGAAGTATTTTTTGAATTTAAATGGATGATCAAGTAGCTATAGACTAAGAAAACTCCCTTTTGTTTTTCGTTGGATGGAAAACTTGGAGCGAAAAAATGGTCTTGGATTGCTGTGACTCTAGGAGTGAGTTGATCTAATTGAGATTTCTCCCACTTCCAAATGGATTCCTGCACACAATACAAAAGATCTTTCCTACACACTTGAACACATATTAGTTTGCACAAGATTAGAGCAATAGATTTCTCCCACTTCCAAATGGATTCCTGCACACAATACAAAAGATCTTTCCTACACACTTGAACACATATTAGTTTGCACAAGATTAGAGCAATATAATGAATAAAATAAACTAAGTGTTCCTCCTAAAATGAATTGACAAGCTTATCTCTAGAATACTACTCTAAATCAATGATATGTGCAAGATAGCTTGCACACATCAATCTAAGCAAGATGACAAACATAAACTAATATTAATTCAACATTCGAAAAAAATTAAACACAATAGCAGTAGTATGAAAGGACATCACTTCATTATTAGAATATTCCTAATATTAGTTTAATGCTCATTGTTGCTATTTTCTTTTCTTTAGCAGTTTCTTAGATGAAACTGAATCTCACATAGAAACTTGATGTTTCTATCTTTGTAAAATATCTCTGTATTATTATTGAGTATTCAGCTCAATCATTTTATTGAATTCATTCGGAAATCCATATGCGTGTTTCGCACTGTTTTATTCATAACGCCAAGAGAACACTAGCCAGATGGCCCCAAAGTCTTGATTGTATTAAGAAAGTATGTAAGTACAAAATGGCAGAGTTTTTTCAAGCCCAATAGCTTATTATATGATACAATATGAGAGCTCAAGAATCATATAAATAAGAAAATGAGAGATGATCCCAAGGAAAATTCCAATGACAAAGTGTAGATGGATTGAAAATCCCAATGTGTTTTCAAACTGCTGTAGGTGGCATAAAAAATGGGCAGCGTATCCCTTTGCTGCCCTGTGTGTGCATCTTATTGTTGCCAACTGTGAAATTTGTGGAAATGAATGGGAGCAATATCCCACTAAATTAGCCATAAATCAAATACAGCGATCATGTGTCCCACATGTACCAAATCAATGCCAATCAGATATGTGTGTTATCATCAACATATGGCTGCCTCTAACTGCTGCGTATAGGCTATAGTTGACTGCTGCGTGTAGGCTGGCAAGTATGCCTTGCGTGTGAGTTGGACTGAGCTTTGAAAACAGGCTGCGTATCTTCTTAGTGGAGTTAACTGCAAATTGTTCCAATGAATAGGGGACAAGCTTCTGTCCCATGTGTCAGATCTGTCCCAACTAAATCTGATATCCAAATGATCTGCGTACCGTTTCAATGGACTGCCAATTGAGTGGAGTTTAGTGGGGAACAAGTGGGAGACAAGGTCTGTCCCATGTGGCAGTCTTGTCCCCACTTTCCTTTTACAAATCCATAAACTGATTTTAAGTGCCTTTTTGATGATTCGTGGGCCTCCTTGACTGATTTGTTGGCTTGAGCTCCAATGTGGCTGCCATGTCACACTTTTTGTCCCCCACTAATTTTGTTAAAGTTTCAACTTTATAATATGCCTTGCACTTTAATTTCACCATGTTTAAATTAAATCCATAGTAAATTTTTAGCCATACGTAGAATTTATGCAACCAACGTGATACTTTTGATTTGGCATATTGAGGTTGACTTGTACCTTCTGTGGTGGGCCCCGCATCGCTTCCACATCATCTCTTGCTTCTCCACAGTTTCCATGTCAAAATGTGACTTATTTTTACTTTGAATTTTTTTCTAAATTTTTCTAATTATTCATTTTTTTGAATTTTTCTTCTCATTTTTGCCACTGACATTAGAAAAATTGGATTTTGAGGGACTAATAGCCGTTTTTTGACCCTCAAAGTAGTTTTTAGGATAATGTTGGGTCTCTAACGATGAATTTCGAGTAGTCATATGCCCCAGACATTTCCTAAGGCCACTTATTTACATCATTACGTAGAAAATAATTAAAAAATTCCGTTTTGCATGAAATTTTTAATTATTAAAAATTCCTACTTAGACCTAGCTAAATTCCACAATTTTTTTGTGTGATCTAGTATGGTAATATATATCGACTCTAGACACTAAGATGTGTTAGGGGCTCAACCTTCAAACCGTTACCCTGATTTTGGGGTAAAAGTGAGTGAAAAAACGTAGAAAATTATCTGCCTCTGAAAAAGAAGGGATAATTAACTAGATAAAAAAAACACTCTAAGGTGTACTCGTTTGCTGATCGAGTCCCAACATCCTAGGCCTGTTACAGACTCAAAAACTCATGATTACTAGTATCATTTATTACAATTCCCTGCAGGGTGTGGAATTTAGGTACAAGAAAGATGATGAGAAGATAGCAGTAGAGTTAAAAAACTCTGTTGACTGATGATATATGATGGTACGATCATCCTTGGGCATGGAGTCTTCATATAATGATTAGGTGCCACTCTAGTGGTCAACACTCGCCATAATTCGGGTCAGTACTTCAGATACACGAAATATCATTTAGCATACAACTAGTCGCCATCATTCGGGTTGTTACCTGACACATGGCATCCAAACTAGTCTTGGTTCACCATCATTCGGGTCAAAGACACATGGTGAATCACCAAAGGCCAAACTCTAACAACACAATCCACGACAAGATGCTAAATGAACATGATGCTTTAGGACCATTCTTCCTAATTCGGGTCATACATGACATAGGAAGAATGTCATTCCTTTGCCAAACCGTTCTCCCTAATTTGGGTCAATGTACTTGACACATGGATATACCCCCTAATGCGGGTCATAGTACTTGACACAGGGAGAATGTCAGTCTACGATGTTATCTCATTAGCATTCCTTCTCAATGAGAGAGGTATTCTCCACAAGTCCAAGCTTGTCTTTGAAGTATACAAACTTTGCACGGGACAGAGGCTTTGTAATAATATCTGCAATTTGATCATCAATGGAGACATACTGAAGCTTCACTGCTCTTTTCTGCACCATGTCACAGATGAAGTGGTACATGATTTCGATGTGCTTCGACCTGTCATAGAAAACTGGATTCTCTGTCAGCTTCACACAACGTTGATTATCACAATATATCATGGTCGGTTCGAGGACATGATCAAATAGTATTGTGATTAACTTCTGAAGCCGCATTGCTTCACAACTCGCCAAGTTAGTTGCAATATATTTTGCCTCGGCGGTACTAGTGCGACATATCTCTGCTTCCTTCTCATCCTCGAAATCATAGTAGAGCCCACTAAAGCAACCTCTAGAGGTACTCGTTTTGTCTTTAGCACTCCTGCCCAATCTGCATCTATATAGCCCTCCAACTATATGTCATTGTTTGAGACATATCTCAAATCAAAATCAACCGTACCATGCAAATATCTCAATATGTGCTTTGCTATTATCTAATGATCATGTCTTGGCTCCACCTGGAACTAGCTCAACGTGTTCACTGCAAAGCAAATGTCAGGCTTAGTATTAAGTTTTACCAAATACATCAGCGAGCCAATCAACTTCTGGTACATAGATGGGTCTACCAAATTAGACTCAAAGTCTCTTAGCTTTCTCAGATTTGTCACCATGGAAGTCGACATTGACTTATGTTGATTTATGGTAGCTTTGGATGTGCTCTAAGTCTCAAATTTTGTAGGGAGGTTTAGGCACATGTATTCCAAAGAACCCAAAAATCATTTTAGGAAATTCCAGCCAGAAACAATTGTATTAAAATAATTAATTATTTTTAATGGAACCCTAACTCTAAACTTAGGAAAATAAAATAATTAAAGGGTATTAACATAAACTGTGGGTGTAACTTCTAGAAGAAGACGAGGTTCAAGCAAAAAGATCTTAGCCATTTACTAGCTTCTAATATGGGCTGTTGAATGTCAATGAGGAGATTATTTAAGGAGGCTTGATAAAGACACATAGAGAGAGTTCAGAGAATCGATTTTCTGAAGCAGAGCAGCTGCCGGGAGAATTTCAATAGTCAGCTGTTGCAGTGAGGGGCAAGGATAGTTGGGTTGGAGTATCTTTTCTAGAGCCCAAGATACACAATAGAGAGGCAGAGAGACACCAGGAGGAGGTAGCGTAGACCCAAGAGGGGTTGACACTGGGCCAGAAGGGCCCATGCAGAGCTTGACGTTGAGCCAAAAGGGCTCACACAGAGACAATGCAGTCATCTAGAGCAGAAATCCGAGTTTTGCAGAGGAGCTGACATTTCTGAGCCGGGAGGATTGGACACTGCTCTAGAAGGCAATATGTTTCCCAGTTGAGCTGATACAAAGCCCTTTTGAGGCTGACGCAGGGCCAACGCAGAGATAACCGAGGGACAGTTGGTTCGGTTGCCAGAACAACCGAGATTTGCCGGGTAGAGTGAGGTAATCTCACTAAGTTTTTTTGCTAGTTTATTTTGTTTGTAATTGGATTGCCAGAAAGGCATCCAGAGTTGTATTAAGAAAGAACTTCTTAATAATATAAAACCCTCAGAGCTGCTGCACCGGTTTCCCCGCATTGGGTTTTTCCGGGGACATTTGTCCAAAAAATACTGTCACTTGTGCATTTTTCTCTATTTGCTCTGTTCTTGTTTTGGGCAAATTAATTAATTAAGTGAAGGCTGCAGTTGTATTAGCTTTGATATTTGCTGTAGGAAGCAGTAGATAATTTGTTTTAGTAATTAACAAATAGGATAAGTTTAATCAGTTGCTGTATTAGGTGATTCGGGTAGGATTCTCGAATTTTCACATGGTATCAGAGCTAGTGCAGGTGAAACAAGAAGAACAATGCCAGAGAACCCAACGCTGAGTAGAAGAGGGAGGGCGAAAAAGCTACAGGTGGCAACAGTTCGAATCCCCAAAGGGGTTTGTTTAGTTCTAGTTGTAGGGCTGAATTTTGAGGCAATCTGTTTGAGTGAGTCGACAAAGAGAAGGGCTTCTAGTTCGATATCTTGCCGCGACAGAGGGAGCAGCACTGAAGCCTCAGCGTGAGGAGGAGATGGTGGGACACAGTGTTTTCCGCAGGCCGTTTTGCTGGGCAGAAAGACGTCAGAATAGAAGGAAGAAGCACGGGTGAGGGAATTGCTTCCTCAAAGGACTTCCAACCAAGTAGTCTGAATTCTTACTAGTTGAGCAGCGGTGGAGAGGAGCAGATCTACATGCTCCAGAAGGGAGTGCGTAGGCTAGTCTAGTGCTACGCAAAGGAGAGAGGAGGTTATTCGACATTTCTATTTGGCAGAGATGGCAACCACATCTCCAGGAGGGAGGTGGGGATATTTAGAGCTGTAGTTCGAAAGAGATACATATGGTCAGGATCCTTGAGGAGCCCACCTCTTTGATCAATTCCTTGCTACGAGAGCCCAAATCAGAGTTAGCAGGATGGACTAGTGTCAGATGGTGCCGAGGAGTGTCGGAGAGACAGTTGCAGTGGCTAGGAGCGCAAAAGTCTGAACAATGTAGAGCAGAGTTGGCAGCAGTGCCGATGGCACAGAGTAGAGGTCAGCAACAACGCATTAGATTCAGGGGGTCAATGCAAAAAATAGCAGCAGTCAAGCTCCAACATTCACGTGGTATCATACTGAACACAGTTAGTTCAGTAATTTGGGATGTTTTTCCATTGCTGATGCAGTAGCAACAACAGTTTGTAGTGCTGTGGCAGTTGGCAGTGGCAGTGCTAGCAACAACATAGATGCAAAAATTCAGAGGGAGTTGCAGTATGGATGTAGTGTTGACAATGGTAGGGTCAGCAGTAGTACGGATACAACATTTGCGCAGAGGTTGGTGAACAACATGTTAGACATTAGCAACGTAGGGGGAGATGTTACAAAACAGTGTAATGCTTCAGTTGGAGGCATTACTAGAGCACATTCCTCGCTAAGAGGGAGTGTTGATTTCTAGTAGCATCAGATGTGTACTAAGTCTCAAATTTTGCAGGGAGGCTTAGACACATGTATTCCAAAGAACCCAGAAATCGTTTTGTTAAATTCCACCCATAAACAATTGTATTAAAATAATTAATTATTTTCAATGGGACCCTAAGTCTAAACTTAGAAAATAAAATAATTAAAGGGTATTAATATAAATTGTGGGTGTAACTTCTAGAAAAAGACGAGGATCAAGCAGAAATGATCTTAGCCATTGATTAACTTCTAATCTAGGTCGTGGAATGTCAATGAGGAGATTATTTAAGGAGGTTTGAGGGTCACTTGGAAAGAGACACAGAGAGTTCAGAGAATCGATTTTCTGACGCAGAGCAACTATCGGGAGAGTTTTGATAGTGAGCTGTTGCAGTGAGGGGTAGAGATAGTTGGGTTGGAGTATCTTCTTGAGATCCCAGGATACACATTAGAGAGGCAGAGAGACACCTGGAGGAGGTAGTGCAGATCTAGGAGTGGTTGACGTTGGGTCAGAAGGGCCGACGCAGAGCTTGACGTTGAGCCCGAAGGGCTCACGCAGAGACAGTGCAGTCATCTAGAGCAAAAATTCGAGTTTTGTAGAGGCGCTGACATTTCTAAGCCGAGAGGGTTGGAAACTGCTCCAGAAGGCAAGACATTTCCCAGTTGAGCTAACGCAGAGCCTTTTGAGGCTGAGGTAGGGCCTACGCAGGGCCAATGCAGAGATAGCCGGGGACAGTTGGTTCAGCTTTCGGAACAACCGGGATTTACCGGGTAGAGTGAGGTAATCTCACTAAGTTTTTCTGCCAGTTTATTTTCTCTGTAACTGGATTGCCATAAGGGCATCTAGAGTTGTATTTAGAAACTACTTCATAATAATATAAAACCCTCAGAGCTGCTACACCAGTTTTGCCACATTGGGTTTTTCCGGGGACATTTGTCCAAAAAGCAATGTCACTTGTGCATCTTTCTCTATTTGTTCTGTTCTTGTTTTGGGAAAATTAATTAATTAAGTGCAGGTTTCAGTTGTATTAGCTTCGATATCTGCTATAGGAAGCAATAGATAATTTGTTCCAGTAATTAACAAATAGGAGAAGTTTAATCAGTTGTTGCAGTAGGTGATTCGGGTGGGATTCTCGAATTTTCACAACTTACAATCCATCATACCAAACTTTTGTAGGACCTTGATCATATATTTTCCTTGGCCAAGAAACATCTCACCGAGCTTCAACCATACTTCTAGCCCCAAATAATAGTGCATCAATCCAAGATCCTTCATATCAAATTCATAAGCTAGCTCCCTCTTACATCGAATAATTAGATGCTCCACACCTGTCAGAAATAAGTCATCAACATATAATAATAAAATCACAGGGTCATTCCTCTTGATCTTGAAGTATAGGTTTGGATCAACATCACTCTTAGAGAAACCAAGTCTTGGCAGATAATTGTCAATTTGTGTATACCAAGCTCTCGGTGTTTGCTTAAGTCCAAACAAGGCTTTCTTCAACTTGCAAACATGAGACTCTCTACCATGGACCTCAAAACATTGAGATTGCTCTATGTACACTTTTTCCTCAATCACGCCATTAAAAAAAGTAATCTTTACATCCATTTGATATAAACTCCAACACATAGAATAAATAATAGAAATAATCGATCTAATGCTAATGTACCTGTTAACCGGAGCAAAAGTCTCGTCATAGTCTTCTCCCTCTTTCTAGGAGAACCCTCTAGCCACAAATCTCGCTTTGTATTTATCAATGCTACCATCCACTGCATGCTTGATCTTGTATACCCATTCAGAGGACACCATTGATTTTACTTTAGGTCTGGGCACAATCTCCCATACATCATTATTCATAATTGATTGGTATTTTTCTAACATCGCATCCTTCCATTGCTTCTTCAAAGGTGGAAGGTTCAACATCAATGAGATTAGTCATCAATGTTGCATAACCAGAATACCGCTTTGGCCTCTTGCTTGCCCTAAAGGAGCCACTCGGTCCCGCATGTCTGTCTGCTTCTTGCAAAGTGGATCGTAGCCAAGCTAGTCTCTTCCTGATTTCAGGTACAACAACTGGGTCCATTGGATTGCTAGGCCCTTCTGGCTCTTCATGATGATCAACAGGATGTTCTGAAGCTTTGATGGACCAAAACCTTCTTCTTCCTTGGGAGCTTTATGTTCTTCATCCTCATCAAAGTCCATGGAAACTTCCTTGGATTTCCAATAAGCCACATTCTCATCAAAAGTCACATCTCTGCGAACTTCAACTTGTTTTTGTCTTGGAACATATATTCTATATGCCTTTGATGACTCACTATAACAAATGAAAATTCCTTTCTTTCCTGAAGGCTCAAACTTCCTTCCCTTGTCCTTAGGCACATGAATATAAACAGGACAACCAAATATTCTTAAATGACCAACCTGGGGTTTTTGTCTAGGAATGCTTCTTCAGGAGTCTTGTCTTCCAAAATTCAATGAGGACTTATGTTTTGAATGTATACAATTGTCATCGATGCTTCATTCCATAGAAACATATGCATCTCTTAGTTGTGAATCATTGCCTAACGAATTCTTCAATGGTTCTATTCTTTCTTTCTGCAACTCCAATTTGTTGCGGATTATAAGGGACTATTTGTTGAAGAATGTAACTAGGTCCGGTCTTCATATTTGTACTTGAGTCATAATGAAATTTATTTATCAAAAGAAATAAAAAGAAATTATTATTATTATTAATATGAGTTATTAGGGCATGGGTTTCATGCTTGGGTCAAAGTCCCCATTGAGGACTTCTAGGATTTATACTGAGTCATTAGAGTCATTTTCCATTTAAAGAGACCTTTATTGGGCTTTTGGATCATGTAAAAAGGTTTATTATTGAGTCAAATAAGGTATTTGTCACCTCCACAACTAGTCGGCCTCAAACAGGGTAATTCAACCTCACCAAAAGGGTATATATTGAAGCAGTTCGAATTCGTTTGGATACTCTCTCACACAAGTTCGATATCCAAGAAAAGGAGGCAAAAAAAGTGCGAAATTCCAAGAAGAGAAGGAGAATTGATGGAAATGACAAGATCAAAGTTTTTGGGTCATCTCTCTCTCACACGCGTGGATTTTTTGGTCTACTATTGGAGGGTCGAAGTGCTGCTACTTGATCAAAGTCTAATTGTTGGGTTGAAGTTGTTGCTGGCCTAATTGCTGGGTCGAAGTTGTTGCTAGGCTAACTGCTGGGTCAAAGTCATTGCTGGGCTAATTGCTGGGTTGAAGTTGTTACTGGGCTATTGCTGGGTCGAAGTTCTACTAGATCAAAGTTCTGTTGTTGTTAAGTCAAAGTTATGTTGAAAGAGTTATCATCTATAGAAGAAAGAAAGGGCTGACTTGGTGTGGAGGAAGTCTGTGTCTAGAGTCTTGGATCATCTCGTGAAACTATTAAGGAAGAGTTGTTGACTGGTTTTTCCCCTAGATAGGGGTTTTTCCCTGGCTGTCTCCCTACATCTGGTGTCTGTGATCTTTGTGCTATTGTTTTGTTAATTGCTTGATGAACTAAAAGATAAAAGACAAACATAAGAAAAACGTAAGAATATCACAAGTAATTATCTATATAAAGAAAATCTTTTTGCCTTTCTGATTTGCTAACATGGTTTCAGATCTAAATTGAAGAAGGGAAAAAGGCAGCTCAAAGATCTATTGAAAGGAGAAAAAGGAGTTTTAAGAAGCTTTGAATAAGGGTCATCAAAAGGATCATATAAGAAGTCAAGTTTATCATCTTCGAGGACAATGCCCAACTCAATGAAGGGAGAAAACAAATTAGAAGGAGCATCCAACTACAAGGCATGGAAGAGGAGGATATAACTCATCCTCGAGAAGAATAAAGTTTTGGATCTAGTTAAGGGAAAGGTAAAGAAGCCTACTAATGAGTCAAGTGATGCAGAAAAGGCAAAGTTCAGGGAAACAAAAATATTGGCCATGACACTAATGGTGGATGGAATAAAGGATAACCTCATCCCCTATATGTCCAACGTAGACTTTGCTCAAGAGATGTATGAGGCATTATCCAAATTATTCACTATCAAGAATCTTGGTAAAATAGCAAGTCTTAAAAATGAACTAAGATCTATAAAGATGACAAAGGAAGACACTGTGGCATCGTTGTTTGTGAGAATAGCTAGGTTAAGAGATGAACTCCAGGAAATTGATGAGATAGTACAGGAGAAAGAGCTTGTAATCACTAGACTTCTAGGTTTACCAACATCTTGGAGTGCCTTCTCAACAACTAGAAGGAGATTCCTACGTTCGAACAACTATGGAATGCACGCAGTCAGGAAGAAGTCATAATTTCTCTAGTAAGCAACAAGGAGAATGAAGAAGAAAAAGTTTCAAATGCCTACTCCGCTCATTGCAAGAACAAAGGATCATTCAAGAAGTCTAAAGGGCCTAGAAGGAAGATCGACATATCCAAAATTGAATGCTACAATTGTCACAAGATGGGTCACTATAAAAGCGATTGTCCTGAGAATTCGAGACATAGAAAGAGAAATAGGGATCATGCAAATGTTGTCGAAGAAGGATCTCCAAAGAAGCACAAGATCGAAGAATCAGAATTAAAGGAATTATACTACTAAGTCCTTTGATTTCTAGAACTTATAGGTTTAACATTCTTTGGAAAAATATTGTTGAATTGTTTTGTTAGAGTTATAGGTATCCCTCAAGATTGGATTAAGAGGGAGCCCTCACCTTTTTCCAAAGATAAGTATCTTACTCCTTGTATTATATTTTATATCTGGTATTCCTTTTCTCATCTAGGTGTGTTTATACTAGATGCTAATAACATTTCCTTTTTATATATTTTCCTTGTTTAGGAAAAGCTTGCTGGTATACTCAAAGGCTATGAAGAAGACTTCACAAGACAAAGCATAGAAGCTCTATTGGAATTAATGTCCTATAAGGTTTGTCTAAACTCAAAGGTATGTCTTAGACTATAAGTTTGGTTTCTCTTCGCTATAAGGGTATACTCATTCATTCTAAGAAATCTGCTTTACATTACTGACAAGTGTTATGTCTAGGACCTTTGAATCATAAAGATTCTTGTCTAGGAGATTAATCATTAGATTGAATCTACCCCCATTAGAAGGAGATTCCTACGTTCGAACAACTATGGAATGCATGCAGTCAGGAAGAAGTCATAATTTCTCAAGTAAGCAACAAGGAGAATGAAGAAGAAAAAGTTTCAAATGCCTACTCCGCTCATTGCAAGAACAAAGGATCATTCAAGAAGTCTAAAGGGCCTAGAAGGAAGATCGACATATCCAAAATTGAATGCTACAATTGTCACAAGATGGGTCACTATAAAAGCGATTGTCCTGAGAATTCGAGACATAGAAAGAGAAATAGGGATCATGCAAATGTTGTCGAAGAAGGATCTCCAAAGAAGCACAAGATCGAAGAATCAGAATTAAAGGAATTATACTACTAAGTCCTTTGATTTCTAGAACTTATAGGTTTAACATTCTTTGGAAAAATATTGTTGAATTGTTTTGTTAGAGTTATAGGTATCCCTCAAGATTGGATTAAGAGGGAGCCCTCACCTTTTTCCAAAGATAAGTATCTTACTCCTTGTATTATATTTTATATCTGGTATTCCTTTTCTCATCTAGGTGTGTTTATACTAGATGCTAATAACATTTCCTTTTTATATATTTTCCTTGTTTAGGAAAAGCTTGCTGGTATACTCAAAGGCTATGAAGAAGACTTCACAAGACAAAGCATAGAAGCTCTATTGGAATTAATGTCCTATAAGGTTTGTCTAAACTCAAAGGTATGTCTTAGACTATAAGTTTGGTTTCTCTTCGCTATAAGGGTATACTCATTCATTCTAAGAAATCTGCTTTACATTACTGACAAGTGTTATGTCTAGGACCTTTGAATCATAAAGATTCTTGTCTAGGAGATTAATCATTAGATTGAATCTACTCCCATTAAAATCATTATGTTTGTGGAACCCTATTAGGTTCTCTATAAAGCCCTAACCTAAGGGTATGTCAATGCTAATGTGAAAAATCCTAGTATACTTAGGGTTACTAATGAAACCTAGAAAATACTATTCTTTTGGTATTTGGGGTTTTGATGGTAATGTCATGTGTTGAGCCTTGGTATTGTTATGGAAACCCTAGTCCTTTAGGGTTGAATGGTAATGTGTTCCTAGACCTTGAGGTTTTGGTAAATTAGGGTTTGTAAGTAAAACCCATATGTATCGAGAGTTAACTCCTAGGAATGAATCCCTGGGTAAATGTTTGTCTATATGATCAAAACCCTAGTCTGATCTAGATTGTTATATGTTTGACTTTAAATGTATTGATATTTCTGTCTTGGGTTTGTCCTATATATGTTATGATATGCTTGTGCATGATTATCCTAGATATGTATTTAACCTATTTGTTGATAAGTTCTAGGGTTTGTAACTAAGCCCTAGTAGAAGTGTGATATTCTAGTATATGATGAAGATGATATTGTTTCTAATGTGATGATAAAATCTAGGGTTTACAACAAACCCTAGTAGAAGTTGGTCATATCATTGAAACATTAGATTGTGTTGTGATTGATTTTGATTAAGGCTTAGTATCTCATATATGGAATCTAGGGTTTGCATTAAATCCTCGTAGAAGTCTAATATATGAATTCTAAATTTGTTAGATGCATTGTAAGTGTACTTGTTTGAATTACTTCTAGGGGTTGCAATATATTATAGTAGAGAATGTCATCTCTCTAGAAGAAATATTGAGGCCCTAGGTATAATTGAGTTACTAATGTGATCTAAGGGTTATAACCTAACCCGAAGTTGAAGTATAAAAGTATGTGCCTCTTGTTGTTTGTGAATCTAACTAAGTTTAGGTATTTGATGTCTAAATTCTAATGCTTTCATTATTGTATGATTATGATATGGTTAAGTTCATGCTTCCATATATGTTTTTGGTTGTACTTGCTATCTAAGTTGTGTAGCTACATAATCTTCAAGATAATGAAGATGTTCGTAAGTAAAGTTGATTTGTTTGATAAGCATGATGAAGGAAGTTATATGAAATGATGATGATCAAGATGACTCTGATAAGAAGGATGGAAGCCATGAAAGATTCTCCGATGTTATAGAAAGAAGTTGATCTCCCTAAGTTAAGGAGTTTAGATATAAGGAAGGATATCTCCCAAGTTAAGATGGAGGACATATTATAGTCATGATGGATACCCTGAAGAAGAAAATTGGAGGATGAATATTGAGGTGTTGCTGAAAGAAGGAAAGCAGGGTTTGGTTGCTACATGTGAAGTAGGAAAGGAAGCTGAATAAATAAGGAAACATTTGTCAAGATTTGTTTGGGAAGCCTCGAAGTCCTACTGTGATGAATTGTGAGGCAACATCAAGAAGTTAGAAGACCCCAAAGGTTTGTGTTTACTCATGAGTATTTGAAAAGTTGTTACTTAGTGGGGTTGTGACTGTTCAGGTAAATCTCTCAAGGTTTTTGAAAAGCGTGCTCGAGGTTAGAGAGATTTGATGTGTTGAGGCATTGAGTGTGTAAAATGCCTGGGAGGACATCTGGCTGACATATGTGTTGATGTCTAGTTCTCGAAGCAGTAGGGAGGGTGGCGTTGGTTGTAGAGCTCTGACCTTGCATTACGCACCTAGATCCCTGGGTTGATGGTTAGTAAGTAAGCCTAATGGTACCTAGAGAGGCTGAAAGCTTTAGTCCATCTTAGTCCCTCTCAGATAGATTGCCCTGGTCAGGAATCTAGTCCGTGGCACCATAAGTGCCTAAACTCTTCATGGTTTATGGGTTTTGAGATCTTCCATGTACTTGTATATGTAAGTATGAATACCTCCCTAGTTTTTTTCTGAGGAAAAAGCGTAATTTTCATTAAAAAGTTTAAGAAAATTACATGTTGTATACCAGCATATCTGAAACATGCTTTCACTACTATCCAGAAAATTAATAGTCCAAGAGTCATGTGCACAAATATTGACAAAAGCATCCTTTTTAACAATAGGATCTATGGCATACCAGGGCCATAAGTCTGATAACTGGCTAAGCATAAAAATTGGATAAAATGCAAAAAAGTAAAGAACCATAAAGAATGGTCTCATAGATCATTCTTGAAAGAGTCCTGCCCCTTCAATGAAGGGCCTATGGTAGATCTGGAAAAAAGCCCCATCCTTGAACTCTTGTATCAACCAATGACCTCTAATCAGCTGCACGACCTCTTTGGAAAGAAGATCAGTGACTCCATTCCTTTCCCTGTATATATGAGAGCAGACAAAAAAATCAAACTGAGATTTTAAATATAAAACATCCTCCAACAAATCCCTGAGTGTGTGCAAGTGACAGAGATAGATCCCATTGATCCAATTTATGACAAGCCGAGACTCCCTGAAAATCTAAATTCTGTGGCAGTTTTGTTCTCTTGCAAAAAGGAGGAGGTGCCTAACGCTGTTTGATTCAACATATTTATTTGTTCCTCGCCCGAGACCCACTTTGATTTTGAAGAAAACAAAATCAGTCAAATGAAGAATAACCCCCCCACCATAGCTCTCAGGCTGTGCCGAACCATCAAAATAGGCCCAAGGCTGATTTCTGTCAATGATTTCTGGGTTGATGACTCGGATGGGACGCTGAACCGGGTCCTTAGGGATCAACGTGTAGATGGCCAGCGTAGGATTGCATGAGGCTGCCCCGAAGATGTTCTTTCCCTGAAAAATCTAGTGATTTCGGATAAGCCAAATGCCCCAAGAGACAATGAGAGGCAGAATTTTGATTTTCTAAGTGGCAGCACTCTACCACCAACCCAACCAAGCTTCATTTACATTTTGTCCAGCCCAGCGGGAGTCGATTGAGAGGGTCGTGATCATGTGATTCCAAATATCAGTCGAGGCCAGACAGGTGCAGGAAGAGGACGTCCGTATCTTCCGAATCCGCATTACGCAGGCAACAATAGGAGGGGCCATGAAACATATGCAGATTTGGCCAAGCAGGACGCCCAACTGCCGCAATGTCAGCTAGCCGTGTGATTCCCACCACCAACAGGTCCTGTCGCATTTCTCTAGGAAGGATATGAGCATTTCCACTACCAGCCCAGGCATCAGATTTGATTCTGATTTGCGAATCATCCCCAACTTTCCAAGCCAGGCCTTCCTTTATAATGCCAAAGGAGTGGGAAATGGCTTTCCAAATGCACAAAGCCCTCGGGATGAAGAGACAGGGACTACGGATCCAGTCAACAATTGATATTGGGTGAATCTATTTGCTGTAGACCACTTCCTTCCATAGGCTATTTGTGGTTATGATTTGCCAACCCATATTTGCCCCGAGGGCTTTTGCGAAGTCCTGAGGTTCCTTCAGCCCCCATCCACCCCATTTTTTGGGCTTTGCAATCCTTTCCCATTTAACCCAAGCAAAAGTTTTTCTCGCATTTTGACCCCGCCAAAGAAATCTGCAACAAATCTGCTGTATTCTACGAAGAATGCCTTTACGAATCCATGCCAGGGACATCCAGTAGACTGGGATTGCCTCTAAAACTGATTTTATCAGGCCAAGAGAGCCATTTCTGCTGCCAGATGTTGATGCGGTTTTCAATTTTTGCTAACAGGCACGACGAGTCAGCAATACGATAACCGTTTGGCTTTAGCCTAAAGCCAAAATACTTCAACCCTGAAGCTAGCTCTTGCCTACCGAAATCGAAATGTTGGGATGCAAATCTTTGTTCATTTTGAAGACAAGAATTAAAAATGATGGTTGACTTGTCATAATTCGGCTCCATACCTGTGGCTTTACAAAACAGAGATAGAATTGACTTGAAACATGAGGAATCTCGGAAAGAGCCAGTTAAGAAAATAAGAACATCATCTATAAATAAAAGATGTGAGAGAACAATCCTGTCAGTGATTGCAAACCCTCCCAGGTTTCCATCTGATCTTGCCTTTTTTAATATCCTGCTTAAGCCTTCCATAATTAGAAGAAACAACAAAGGAGAGAGGGGGCAACCTTGTTTGGGACCTCTCTCGGCATGGAAGAAAGCCGAAGCCGCCCCATTAATTAGGACACTGAATGACACGGAGGTAACACATCACAAAATCCAGTTGATGAACTCGTGAGGGAAGCCTATGTGGGTAAGCATGAGCTGTAAATATGTCCAGCTCACTATCAAAAGCCTTGGAGAGGTCGATCTTGAGTATAGCAGCCTTCTTGGAGAGAGATTTAATCGAGTGGAGCGCTTCTTGGGCAGTGTCGATAGCTTCATGGATTTGACGATGGCTGAGGAAAGCAAACTGTTCCTTTGAGATCATCCTAGAGAGGATTGGCTTAATACGAAGGGAAATGATCTTGGAGGTAATTTTATAAACACAATTGCAGAGGGAGATCGGCCTAAAGTCATCAAAGGATTGGGGCTTGTCCACTTGAGGGATGAGGGCGAGGAAAGTAGAATTGAAAGCTTTCGACATCCTTCCTGATATCCTACATTCCTCAATGGCAAGCAGCAGGTCCTGCCCAATGAGCTCAAAATTTTTTATGTAGAATTCGATTGGCCAACCATCAGGCCCTAGGCTTTTATCTTTGCTGAATCCTTTCATAGTTGCTTCCAATTCCCCCAATGTGACAAGTTGATTTAAGAACTCTATTTCCTCATCCTCCACAAACGAGGCATACCTTCTGCAATCCGGAGGATTTTGGCTATATTGGTTCCCCTTGGGTCCTTATATATGCTTGAGAAGCGCCTAACTCCCATGTTAGCAAGTTGGGAGAAAGAGCTGGCCTCTCTGCCTGTATGGTCTTTCAGTTCCCATATCGTATTAGAGGCTTTTCTACCCCTGGCGAACTGTTGGAAGAATTTTGTATTTTCATCCCCCGACTTCAACCATAAAACTCTGCGTTTTAGTCGCCAAGTCTCCTCAGCCCTTCTTAGCAACCTGATCTTCTCTTTCTCCAGGCTTATGGGATGATCTTTTGCTTGAATGGAGGAAAAACTGGCCAACCCCAACGATTCGAGGATCTTTAGCTCTTTTTCAATCCTGTTTAGCTCTTCTCCTTCCCTCTTCTGCTTGGCTTTAGCCCAATTGATAGTTTTTTCCTTTAGGTAGGCTAGGTTGCTTGATATGACCATTGCTGGGGGGGCAGAACCCCGATTACAGTGAGTCCAACATTCCTTGACAATAACATGAAATTCATCCTCGATGAGCCATGTAGCATTAAACTTAAAGGGGGATCCAAGTTTGAGGTTGCATCCTCAATTTCCAGATAAATTGGTGAATGATCCGAGCATCCCCCCGAGCTAACCCATTGACGTATGTGTGCAAGGCGATTTAATAAAGGGGAGTTGATCAGGAAATGATCGAGGGTTCAAGCTAGGGCATCCACCCGCGTTCGACGATTCCTCTAGGTTAGCACGAGACGAGCTGAATCAATGCTTATTAGGTCATGGCCATCCATCAAGTTTTCAAAAAACCCTGTTAAATCATTCTACTGGGCTCTATGGCCCCAAGATTCCACGAGCCTCAGAGAGAAATTGAGGTCACACCCAATGATCAGGTTCTTAGCTTGCATGAAATCCGCCTGAAGTAGGTTTTCCCAATAAACCTCTCTATTCTAGCATGGCCCATATATGTTAATAATCCTCAGGGGGATATTGAGCGCAATGGAGATGAAATCAACTCCCAAAAAACCTTTGCCATCCCAGGCATGTAAGATCCTGATTGATTTTTTATTAAACCCAAGGGCACAGCCCCTCGATCGCCCTCTCACATCCAAGAGGAAGAATTCCCAGTCTGGCAGGAAGGAGTGTAGGGTTTTTTAACAAAGGGACCATCACCTAGGGTTTCTTGCAAAATAGAAAATCCAATTTTTTTGACAAAATCTTCTCAACGCCAATTTTTTATCTGGGTTGGCCAAACCCCTGCAGTGAAAGGAGATGCCTTTCTTGGGTCAACCTTTGCAGGGTTCCCCTTTGCTCTAAGGACCTGATCTATGGGAGTCTGGATACTAGAAGCCACCTTAAGGCTGGCCCTTTTGATAGCTTTTGAAAGACGAGATTGTCTGCCTCGAGGGGCCTTGGGAGGAAGGGGTGGGGGAGGATCCTCATCCAGTCCGAAAGCCTAGAGGGAGAGGGGAGTGGATTGCAAATTATATCGATGGGAGGTGCTGGAGGCTAAATCCCCAGAGGGGTCTTGAGAATGGTCATGTTAGACAATAATGCAGGGGGTACTGAGGAGAGGCGCAGGGGCACAGGCTGCAGGACAAAAAACAGGGCTTAGCTTACCGGGTTTAGATACAACATTCGACATACAAATTGAAGATGGAGAAACAGATAGCATGCAATCATTTGTAAAAAGAGGGTGGGGGGAGAGGAGGTACTCGAAAAAACATTGTTTTCCCTTGCACGCGCTCTGGTTATCGAGGCTTCCATTGTCTAATCAGCAGGCTCAGACGTCACTGAAATCGGCCCGCCCTGACCCTGCCTCAAACCGCCCTGAAGCACAGCGAGATCCTTCATCCCTGGCTTTGTTTGAGTATATGCTGCAACAAAACATTTTGGAGGGCTTGACCTTCTCCCAGTGACCAAGGGGCAGGTTTTGTAAAGGTGGCCAACCTCATGGCATCTCCGACACCTGAAGGGGATGCCCTCATAATGTAGCTTCTGCCATCTGATAATGTCACCCATCTAAAAGCGATAACTCTCCACCAAGCCATCTCTTGTGTCTAGATGGACTAGAATTCTAGCCATTGCCAAAACCCCCGAGTCCATATATGATCTTTCATGATCAGGTTATGTGCTCAAATCATCACTTATCACCCAAAAAATGTCTTCGGACCAAAATTGCAGTGGGAGCCCTAACAGACGGACCCATATCGGCCTTGCACCCAGGTTTTCCTTCTCTGGGTCGAAAAGAGGTGTCCAATGTTTAAGCAAGATGGGGATGATTTCTAGATGCCAGTAGTGCGTAAGCACCCAGTTGACCTACTCCGGCTCTGAGAAAATAAGGGCAAACCAGCCCCTAGACATTGACAGAACCACCGGAAGTTGTTCGAGCATATTTCCCCATACCTCCATTGACCATCTCTTCAAATGACCCGGTGAGTAGTTTCTACCCTGGACCCTGCCCACCAACGCTGTGCTTTCTGTCAAAGTTGCTTTATCCATGTCAACGCCTTCCCCAAATACTAGCAGTCTGCCCGTCTCTCTTGATTTGGATAGCTTGGATTTCTTGTCGGCCTTCTCCTTTGGGCCAAGACTTGAGAATTGCTGCCGTTTGGTCCCCGGCGGGTTATCATTCGAGTCCGAGGCACGGGCCTCATCCTCCTCAGCGTCTTTGTTCGCTATACTGTCGAAGACGCCGGATGGCAGAGCGTTGCTTCCTTGTGAGATGTTTGGAATACCTTCCGAGAAGAGTTTTGGCCTTGTTAACGGGAATGTTTGCAGCCTCATGAAAAGCCCCCAGAACATTTGTGCCAAGTGTCAACCCCTCCATCCCAAACACTGGAATATCCTTGTTGTTCTGTATGCCTACAACACAGTGGTTTTGCTCACTCCACGATAACAGCTCCGATGGTGATGGATTTGAGAGAAAAGGGGAGCTTGTGCCTTCGCCAAGGTTTATAAACCCCTCCGAAACCGCCGTGGCCGGTTGTGTGAGGTCCAGGCCTTGCATTGACTCTTCCATATCAGCCAAATCAGACCCTAAATCGCTTACCTGATCTTCCGATGGAGGGGGTGATGTCGGTTCAAGCCCTTCTCCTGACAACGGGCGTGACTCCACCCAGATGTCCGAATGCGTTAGATTGTCCGTGGAGTAATCGACTAATTCCTCCTCAAACTCCTCCATTCATGCAAACCCCTCAAACCACAACTTAATTGAGGTAATTGCCTGTTTTGTCTTGGGAAAATGCGTGATACTTGAGTCAAACCCTGTGAACCACCTTGGGACCCTTCTCAATTTACTCCCGATCCCCCCTCTTAACTGCTACGGCCAACACAAGAGCCTCTTCCAGCCAGGGAGCCGCGCCAGCAAAACTGTTATAGAAAGTGGAGGAAACAGTTCAAACAAAGGTAAGAGACAAACCTCTGACCGGTGCAGTTGTAAAACCTCAAACCTATGCCCATCGAAGCCTTAATAAATAAACCAAGACTATTCCCGTTGACTCGAAGACAACGGAGAGCGCACTGAGTCCCAATCCCATACCCCATGGGAGACCTTAACTAGAACTGGGGTAGTTGAGAATTTCTCCCGGTAAAAACCTAGATTCCAGGTCAAAACCCCTTGCCATCATTTTTGAGAAAAAATCGCCAGAGCTCCCTAACAACTTATACTAACCTAGTTAAGAGGGAGTGTTGAAGAATGTAATTAGGTTCGGTCTTCAGATTTGTACTTGAGTCATAATGAAATGTGTTGACCACTATGTGTCAACTACCCATAGAAGTACACCCCCTTTTCTTGCCAAAAGGGGTAGCGCTTGATCGACGTGTCCGTGCCATTCGACAGTCATCGCCGACCTTATCATATTATGTTGTAAACCCAGTCTGCATGTGTGAATTGTAAATAATCTTAGCAGAGCTGAGTCATGTATGTAAATTGCCTAGGTGGACCTAATTTTCTAATGATAATCTGCTTTCCGGAAGGTTTTTTGTCTCATCGATCCATGATCGGCAGAGTTTTCCTTCAGCCTAACCCCAAAGCCGGAATGAATTTTGTCATTAGCATCTTAGGGGAATCCTAGTGCATTGATCTGCTAGATTATAGTTGTGTCGCAAAACTGGGTGGTCTATGAAGGTCTATGTCAAATGGGTTTTCCCCCTTGAGATATAAAATTTTAAAAGTCATGATGTAAAATCTCTTGAGGGTTAGAAAATGTTTTAATCCCCTCATAAGTCATAAGTCCTAAGTCCTAGGTCCTAGGTGATTTTTCCAAAGGCTAAGTTCGAGGATCCATTTAAAAATGAAAATTAAAAAAAATTGGAAATAATAATAATAATAATAATAAAAGTTAAAATAATAATAAAAAAAATTAATTAAAATTAAAAAATAACTAAAAAATGAAATAAAATTTTTTAAAAATAATAAATAATAATAAGTCAATTTTTTGAGTAAATAAATGCAGAATTTTAATTTTTTAATATATTAAAATCATTTAAAAATTCGACGGATGAGATTAAAAGAAATCTTGATCCTCATCGACGGTCGAGATTAGTTTGACATGGATCACTCGAACTAGCTGTTGGGATTTTCTCCTTTAAATAGGGTGCTAGGGGTCATTTGAGATCAGATTAGATCTGAGAGTCCGGTGCTAAAGAAAGCTCTCTTGTAGTCATTTTTTGTGCAATAAAGAAAGACTTTGGGGTTAAAAATCTTGCTGGTGCTACTCTTTTGGAAATGCTGTAAGATTTTTCATTCTTTACGCATAATTTTATTTTCAGCCATTGATTTTAGCTTGATGAAGATTGATTCAGGCACAGGTATCTTGTGATCTCTGGGGTTTGAATGATAGTTCAGATTCTGAAATATAATGGTAGGTATCTCCGTTTAATCTGGATTTTACTATTATTTTCTCCCTCTATGTTAATGGTTGATTTTAAGCTGTGCAGGAAATCTTAGTTTTGAGTTTACCAGGCGTTAGGGGAAGTTCTCGGGTGAACCAGCCAACTCCTGGATTGTGTTTTCTGAAAGAGCCCAGCCAATTCTTGATCCCGGGCTTATCACTTGAAATTTTTTATGAATGCATGCAGAGTTTTCTGAAGTATCTCACATTAAAATTAAATTCTGATAATATTACTGTGATTATTGACAAATCTGGCTGCTTAAGAGTCGAAAAGCTGTAAATGCTGTAATTATTTAGCTGATTTAGGGTTTTTAGTTTTGTTTATTGCATATTTTACTTTTGGGTTTTTGTTTTTGCCATTGCAGGTTGCAGGACTGAAGAGGAGATTTTTGTTTGAAGCCAGATCTAGGCCCTGGAGGGTAAGATCTGGCCTCAGCATCATTTTTACAGAGATATCAGCGGATATTCAAATTTTCCGAAGGAATTTGAGGGTTTAACAACGCAGTTTTGTTGACCGAGGGTGTCAAGAAATCTGAAGCAAAGCGGTTTAATATTTTTAAAGATTTCTGGAAAATATTTTTAAGTTTTCGTAAATTTTTTTTGATTGATTGGCTGCCTGGTGGGGTTTCATGTTGCATAGAAAATTCGAATTTCTTTTTAAGGCCCGCAGCCTTTTGCTGTTGCCTGGGTTCTCCCTTCCCCATTTTCTGGCACTCAGTCTTCTTTCTCAAACACTGCCGTCCTCCTCAACTTGCAACCTTTCCTTGCATTGACCTGCAAAACTCTCTCCACGCTATTAGATCTACACTGCCATAATCCTGTTGCTGCGCATTCCCTGCTCCATCCATCGCATTTCCAACTCTACGTATACCTACAAGCAAAACCCTCAGTTCACCCGTAGCCTTCAACGCTACCCTTCACGCAGCCTCTTATCTCTCCTCCATCCATGCTCCTCGCTGCTATATCTGCCTTCGAATTGCTGCTTTTCCCCTCCTCTGCGGCTATCATCGACACTCTTGTCTCCTTTCGCCGTCGAGCCACCATTGTTTCCTTCATTGCGTCTCCTCTGCTCCACCGTCCGGCTGACCTGCGTACATACAAGCAAAACAACGCATGTGTTTTCTATGTATAAGTGGCATCCCGTTTTTTTTTTTTTATTTCATTTATGCATTGGTTAGTTTTCATTTTATTTTATTTTTTTGCTTAGGGTTAATGTAACTAATTTTTTTTAGGATTATATTTTAATACGTTTTAGTTTAAAAAAAAAAAAGTATAAAAAAAAATCATAAAAAGTTTTTCTTTTACGTTTGCATTTAGATAAGCTTCAGATTTTCATTTTTTTTATATAATGTATATACGTTATTTAACTTTTAGATTATTATTTTGATTTTTTTATGGCTAGGATGACTTTATTTAGTTTAAATATGAGTTTAGTTAGGTTTTAGATTTGAACTTTTGTTTAGCTTTAGAATTAAATTTTCAGTTTTTAGATTTTAATTTTAATTAGATTTCCTTTTTTTTTTTTTTTTTTTTTAAAATAAAAAATTTATTTATTTATTATTATTATTATTTTGTTTATATCAGTTATTTGTATATATTTAACGCTTGTCTTTACATATTTCATTTTCATTTTAGCTTAGATTTAAATTTTTGTTTAAGTTTAGAATAATATTTAAAAAAAATATTTAAAATATTTTGAAAAAGTTTAACAAAAAAGTTAAAAATTCATTTTTGGTGGCTTTTGTGGTATCTATGTTCCACTTCTCTATAGTTAAATGCGCTTAAATGTTTATTTGAAGATTAGCTATATGAAAGTGGTAACTGGTCAGCATTTAAATTTTATGATCATTTAAAGCATTTAATTTTTTTTTAAGTTTAATTGCTGGATCATCGTTAAGGCGTTGTGCATCTGTTGAAAATCTTACATCGCTCGGGTTATTTGATGATAAATGATTATTTTACATGAGTTTATATTTTGGTAGCATTTGAAAAATAATCGTTTAATCATTTATTTCATAAGGCACTAGTCTATTAACTTTATAAAATCAATTAAGTGCTTGTTTCTTCTCGTGTTTCCCAAACCAATTGGTCCCCAGTTGGTCATCCATTATCCAATAGGGTCTACCCCCCTTAGCCGTGGGAGGCAGGCTTAAACGGAGAGATCGGAGATCAGGGTGACAGCCCCCAGTCTGAGCGTTGTTGTGACAATCTGTGCGACAACATTTTTTGGCGCTGTTGCTGGGGATACTTTATTCTCGGTGTTTCAACGACTTTTTATCATTCATCGTTCATCTTTCTATCATTCGTTTGAGCCGGCAACGCCAACATTTTTTGGCGCCATTGCCGGGGATAGAGTTTTTTCTGTCCTTGGTTTATTCGACATTCATCTCTCATTGTTCTTTCATCTTTCTCATCTCTCATTTGAGCTGGCAGATTCAACATTTTTTGGATCTTTTCATCGCCTTATCTTTCATCGTATCAGCAACTACTCTTCAGTTCGTTTCTTGTTTGGGTGGCGACTCCATTTCTTTTCATTTATTTTTCCCAGACAAGAAGCCTCCCTCATATCTGCTTGTTGGTTTCTTTTGGATCCTAGAATTAGATTCCTTGCTCAAGTGGCGACTCCACTTCTTTCATCTCTTGATTTTCTTGAGCAGAGATCTCGTTCTATCATCCATTTGGTCCCTAGTTATTCATCATGGATCATTCATTTAAACCATGTCATTTTACTGATAATCTCCATGATTTTCCGAAAGAGGCCATTTCTAAATTATTTTTGTTCTTAGGTGGTGATTCAGTCACTGTTAGACAACATTTAAACAGGTTTACTTGTGTAATGATCATATATTGTAGACTTCCTCAATATAATCATGAAGATGTCAAGATGCGTCTATTTGTCCATTCTTTAAAGGGTGATGCTTTGAACTGGTTTAATAATTGTCTTGAAGATTCTTTCACTTCATTACAAGACATCATCGATGCTTTTAAAGATAGATATGGTGATCCAGATAGCTCGCCTTGTGCCCCTAAAATTGTGTAACAGAATGAAAGTAATCTTGTAAAAGGTCCAGCTGTCGATGAAAGATTCCAAGACAACTCTTCATATCAGAATGTGCCATCCACCTGTACCATTGCAGATCAAATCTATGATAGTGGAAAAGTAGGGACAAATTGTAAAAACAATGTTGACAATGAAAAGGAAGATCAGAAGCAAATTATACAAGAACTAATGCGGCTGGTAAAAAATATGGAGATCAATCAAACCAATTACACTAATGATGTGAGAACTTTATGCACCCACCTGGAAAAACGTAATAAGGAGATGGAGATTATGCAAAATCAGCATGCTAAGGAAATTGAGGCCATGAAAACTAATCATGACACAAAAATTAGTTTTATGCAAAGCAAGTTATCAGGCTTAGAGGAAAATATGACGAACATGCAAGCAAATCATAAGAAAGAGATAAACTCTATGCAGCATTGCTTGACGACCATAAAGGAAAAAGACGATAAAGTAATAAAAGATATGGAAGCTAATCAGGTATGTCTTCAGAATAAGTTACTGACCATGGAGGAAGACCATGCCAGGGAATTCAGTGCTATAAAGGTTGAGCACTCTAGTCAGATGGATGACATTAAAATACAATTTCAGAAATTTCAACAGCAATCGAAAGATGAAAGAAATCGAGGAATGTCAATAGGTCAGGAGCCTCCTTATCTGTTACAGCAAGCTCCATCTTGTAATGAGGTTCTTTGTTCCATTGAAAATGACCTGGATGAAAGGGAAATTAATAATCAGATTGATGCTCACACGGTTAATCCACCAATCATTGAAGATCAAGTTATAACTCATGGCACCTATGAGATTGGTCCATCATCCTTGGCAGGGCAGATGCAGAATGAAGAAATACATGTCACGCATATCTTGCATACCTCATCTGAGAGTTTTGAAGCAAAAAGTTCCATGTCATCAGTGATACGGCCTGCCAGGAAGAAAAAGCGCAAAAGAAAGAGAACGAGAAGAAGATTTGATGCATCAGACAACCGCAAGCAGCTTGATTTTCGGATAGGAAAAAGTCCTACCATATGCAGAATTGGACATGGTACATTTGACAAGTAGCCGACAGATTTGCCTGAAAGCAGGCAAATGCTCAGTATACACTATATTGAACACATCTGATGCCATGGGGCATCCCCTGTATTTCTAATCTTACTCCTTGTTTTTTCAGCATTTTCATTTCTGTTTTAGGATTAGATTTGCTTTTCTAGATAGTTAATAAATGAAGAGCTTATATCTTTCATGTGCTTAATGTTATATGATGATTTTTTTGGACGGACGCTACTTATATTTTGTTGTGTGTTGCATGGATGCAGATTCTAGATTCTCACATTCCTACAATGTAGCAACGTGTCCCCAAGTAGAGCCAGATGTTGACCACTACGTGTCAACTACCCGTAGCAGTACACCCCCTTTTCTTCGCAAAAGGGATAGCTTGATCGACGTGTCCGTGCCATTCGACAGTCATCGTCGACCTTATCATATTATGTTGTAAACCCAGTCTGCATGTGTGAATTGTAAATAATCTTAGCAGAGCTGAGTCATGTATGTAAATTGCTTAGATGGACCTAATTTTCTAATGATAATCTGCGTTCCGGAATGTTTTTTGTCTCACCGATCCATGATCGGCAGAGTTTTCCTTCAGCGTAACCCCAAAGCCGGAATGAATTTTGTCATTAGCATCTTAGGGGAATCCTAGTGCGTTGATCTGCTAGATTATAGTTGTGTCGCAGAACTGGGTGGTCTATGTCAAATGGGTTTTCCCCTTTGAGATGTAAAATTGTAAAAGTCATGATGTAAAAGCTCTTGAGGGTTAGAAAATGTTTTAATCCCCTCATAAGTCATAAGTCTTAAGTCCTAGGACCTAGGTGATTTTTCCAAAGGCTAAGTTCGAGGATCCATTTAAAAATAAAAATGAAAAAAAATTGGAAATAATAATAATAATAATAAATAATAAAATAATAATTAAAAAATAATAAATTAAAATAATAATTAAAAAATAATTAATTAAAAATAAAAAATACTAAAAAATGAAAAATTAAAAAAAAATGAAATAAAAAAAAAAAATAATAAAATAATAATAAGTCATATTTTTGAGTAAATAAATGCAGAAATTTTAATTTTTTAATATATTAAAATCATTTAAAAATTCGACGGATGAGATTAAAAGAAATCTTGATCCTCATCGACGGTCGAGATTAGTTTGACATGGATCACTCGAACTAGCTGTTGGGATTTTCTCTTTTAAATAGGGTGCTAGGGGTCATTTGAGATCAGATTAGATCTGAGAGTCCGGTGCTAAAGAAAGCTCTCTTGTAGTCATTTTTTGTGCAATAAAGAAAGACTTTGGGGTTAAAAATCTTGCTGGTGTTACTCTTCTGGAAATGCTGTAAGATTTTTCATTCTTTCTGCATAATTTTATTTTCAGCCATTGATTTTAGCTTGATGAAGATTGATTCAGGCACAGGTATCTTGTCTGATCTCTGGGGTTTGAATGATAGTTTAGATTCTGAAATATAATGGCAGGTATCTCCGTTTAATCTGGATTTTACTATTATTTTCTCCCTCTATGTTAATGGTTGATTTTAAGCTGTGCAGGAAATCTTAGTTTTGAGTTTACCGGGCGTTAGGGGAAATTCTCGGCTGAACCAACCAACTCCCAGATTGTGTTTTCTGAAAGAGCCCAGGGCCAGTTCTCGATCCCGGGCTTATCACTTGAAATTTTTTATGAATGCATGCAGGGTTTTTTGAAGTATCTCACATTAAAATTAAATTCTGATAATATTACTGTGATTATTGACAAATCTGGCTGCTTAAGAGTCGAAAAGCTGTAAATGCTGTAATTATTTAGCTGATTTAGGGATTTTAGTTTTGTTTATTGCATATTTTACTTCTGGGTTTCTGTTTTTGCCATTGCAGGTTGCAGGACCGAAGAGGAGATTTTTGTTTGAAGCCAGATCTAGGCCCTAGAGGGTAAGATCTGGCCTCAGCATCATTTTTGCAGAGATATCAGCGGTTTTTCAAATTTTCTGGAGGAATTTGAGGGTTTAACAAAGCAGTTTTGTTGACTGAGGGTTTCAAGAAATCTAAAGCAAAGCAGCTTAAAATTTTTTGAGATTTCTGGAAAATATTTTTAAGTTTTGGTAAATTTTTTTTGATTGATTGGCTGCTTGGTGGGGTTTCATGTTGCATAAAAAATTCGAATTTATTTTTAAGGCCTGTAGCCTTTTGCTGTTGCCTGGGTTCTTCCTTCCCCATTTTCTGGCACTCAGTCTTCTTTCTCAAACACTGCCATCCTCCTCAACTTGCAACCTTTCCTTGCATCGACCTGCAAAACTCTCTCCATGCTATTAGATCTACACTGCCATAATCATGTTGCTGCGCATTCCCTGCTCCATCCATCACATTTCCAACTCTACATATACCTGCAAGCAAAACCCTCAGTTCACCCGTAGCCTTCAACGCTGCCTTTCACACAACCTCTTATCTCTCCTCCATCCATGCTCCTCGCTGCTATATCTGCCTTCGAATTGCTGCTTTTCCCTCCTCTGCGGCTATCATCGACACTCTTGTCTCCCTTCGCCGTCGAGCCACCATTGTTTCCTTCGTTGCGTCTCCTCTGCTCCACCGTCCGGTTGACCTGCGTACATACAAGCAAAACAACGCATGTGTTTTCTATGTATAAGTGACATCCCATTTTTTTTATTTTTTTTATTTCATTTATGCATTGGTTAGTTTTCATTTTATTTTATTTTTTTGCTTAGGGTTAATGTAACTAATTTTTTTTAGGATTATATTTTAATACGTTTTAGTTTAAAAAAAAAAAGTATAAAAAAAAATCATAAAAAGTTTTTCTTTTACGTTTGCATTTAGATAAGCTTCAGATTTTCATTTTTTTAATATAATGTATATACATTAATTCATTGTTATTAATATTTTGATTTTTAGGTTTGGATAGATTTTTATTTAGTTTAAATATGAGTTTAATTTAGGTTTTAGATTTGAACTTTTGTTTAGCTTTTAGAATTAAATTTTCAGTTTTAGATTTTAATTTTAATTAGATTTAATTTTTTTTTTTTTTTTTTTTTGTTTTTTTTTTTATTTTTTTTTTAAATTAAAAAATTTTTATTATTATTAGTATTTATTATTTTTATTTATTTTATTTTCAGTTATTTCTATATATTTAACGCTTGTCTTCAAGTTTCCATTTTCATTTTATTTAGATTTTAATTTTTGTTTAAGTTTTTGATTTTAAAATAATATTTAAAAAAAAATATTTAAAATATTGAAAAGTTTAACAAAATTTAAAAATTCATTTTTGGTGGCTTTCGTGGTATCTATGTTCCACTTCTCTATAGTTAAATGCACTTAAATGTTTATTTGAAGATTAGCTATATGAAAGTGGTAACTGGTCAGCATTTAAATTTTATGATCATTTAAAGCATTTAATTTTTCTTTAAGTTTAATCGCTGGATCATCGTTAAGGCGTTGTGCATCTGTTGAAAATCTTACATCGCTCGGGTTATTTGATGATAAATGATTATTTTACATGAGTTTATATTTCTGCAGCATTTGATAAATAATCGTTTAATCATTTATTTCATAGGGCATTGGTCTATTAACTTTATAAAATCAATTAACTGCTTGTTTCTTCTCGTGTCTCCCAAACCAATTGGTCCCCAGTTGGTCATCCATTATCCAATAGGGTCTACCCCCCTTAGTCGCGGGAGACAGGCTTAAACGGAGAGATCAGGGATCAGGGTGACAGCCTCCGGTCTGAGCGTTGTCGTGACAATCTGTGCGACAACAAAATGTATTTATCAAAAGAAAGAAAAAGAATTAATTATTATTATTAATATAACTTATTAAAGCATGGGTTTCATGCTTGGGTCATCATGTTTTAGGTCAAAGTCCCCATTGAGGAATTCTAGGATTTATACTGAGTCATTGTCCATTTAAAGAGACCCTTCTTGGGCTTTTGGATCATGTAAAAAGATTTATTATCGAGTCAAATAAGGTATTTGTCACCTCCACACCAAGTCAACCTCAAGGAGATCAAGTCAGGCTCAAACAGGGTAATTCGACTTCACAAAATGGGTATATATTGAAGCAATTCGAATTCATTTGGATACTCTCTCACACAAGTTCGAAATCCAAGAAAAGGAGGGAAAAAAAGTGTGAAATTCCAGAAGAGAAGGAGAATTGTTAGAAAGGAAAAGATCAAAGTTTTTGGGTCATCTCTCTCTCACATGTATGGATTTTCTAGTCTACTACTGGAGGGTCGAAGTGCTGTTGTTGGATCGAAGTCTAACTGCTGGATCGAATTTGTTACTGGGCTAACTGCTGGGTCGAAGTTGTTACTGGGCTACCGCTGGGTCGAAGTTCTGTTGCTGCTACAAGTTGTTGCTGCTAAGTCAAAGCTATTGTTGAAAGGGTTATCATCTACAAAAGGAAGAAAGGGTTGACTTGGTGTAGAGGAAGTCTATGTCTAGAGTCTTGGATCATCTTGTGAAATTATTAAGGAAGAGTTGTTGACGGGGTTTTCCCCTAGATAGGGGTTTTGCCCTGGCTGTCCGCCTACATCTGGTGTCTGTGATCTTTGTGCTATTGTTTTGGTAATTGCTAGATGAAGTAAAAGATAAAAGAGGAATATAAGAAAAACATAAGAATATCACAAGTAATTATCTATATAAAGAAAATCTTTCTGCCTTTCTGATTTTCTAACATTATCAATTCCCTCTTAATCCCAACTTTGCAAAAGGGAATGAGCTTCTTGGAGGTATACTTTCCTCCATTATCAGATCTTAGGATCTTGATCTTCTTTCCCTTCATGTTTTTGAGTTCAGCCTTGAATTCTTGGAACTTGTCAAAAAATTCATCTTTTTCCTTCATGAAATAGATCCACGTCTTGCAAGAGAAGTCATCAATGAATGTTACATAGTACAAAGAGCCTCCAAGAGACTTCACTTACATTGGACCACATACATCAGAATAGACTAGGTCCAAAATTTCCTTGGATCTACTTTCGCTACTTGGAAAAGGCTTCTTGACATTCTTTCGAAGTGCATATCCTTTACATACTCCTTCATGCTCTTCCTGCAAATCTGGAACACCTAAAACCATTTTCTTTAAGGCAATCAAAGCTCTATAGTGGATGTGAGCATATCTTCTATGCCAAAGCTCACATGGATTAACATCATTATGTACAAGTGCTTGAGTAGGTTGTTTCAAAAGTCTATACAACCTTCCTTCACGAACTCCAATTACTCTAGCAGAATCTATACTAGAGCCTTTGGGCCAAACAAGAACTTTTCCATCGACAAATGCTACTCTATCTCCTTTATCTTCCAAGCATGAGATAGAGACCAAATTCTTCTTCAAACTTGGTACATATAATATGTTGCTAAGATGAATATTGTCACCCGATTCTAGCTCAATGGATGTCTTCCCAATGCCTTTGATTGCATAATTGCTATTGCCTCCAAGTTCCACCTTTTGTGCTAATCTTCTTTCCACTAGACTTGTGAGATTGTCACGATCTCCTGCCATGTGCCTTGAGGCACCACTATCTACTAGCCACAAGTCTTCACTATCTGCAACAAAACTAGTAAGAGAAGAGAAATAGAAGAATTCTTTATTACTTGGATTTTCATTCTTTGGTCTCTTTGGAAGTTCTTCAAAATCTGATGTAGAGGCATGATGCTTTCCTTTTCTCTTTCTATCGTTCGATCTTTCAGGACAATCGTGTCTAAAATGACCAAATTTGTGACATTGATACCATTGAAATTTAGACATATCTCTCTTTCCTTGATGGGCAAATCTTCTTTCTTCCAATCTTATTCCTTCATTTCTTCTTTGGATACCAAACTTCTTTCTTCCTCTATCTTTCTTGAAACGCGTTGCATATGCTTGAGTCACCTTCTTTGGATCTCTGAATTCTCTCTCTTAACATGAACCTTGATTCTTCTTGAGTGCATGCAGTCCATAGTTCACAAGCTTTGGAGCTTCTTTTCTAGCACATATTCCTACTGCACATGAGTCCCATGATCCGGGTAAACCATCAAGTGTTGTAGTTACTAGTTCCTTTCCAGGTATGACTTCATCAACCACTTAAAGTTGATATTTCAATTGAGAAATCCTCGTAAAGTATGAGGCTATAGTATCATTCCTTGTCATTATAACATCACAAAGCTCATTCTTTAAACTTATAGCTTGACCAATATTGTTGATACTGTACAATCCAATTAGGACATCATACATTTTCTTTGAAATCAAATGCTCTCTGACATAATCTACAATGGTACTTCTAGCTGTAATATCATTGTTTTCAATCTTTAATTTTTCTTCATCTTTCGCTGGTTCAATGACCTTGCGTTTCATAATACCCAAGATATCTTCCTTTCCAAGAAGAAGATCAATCCTTGTTTTCCAAGCTCTAAAGTTTGTAGCTCCTTCCATTTTGTTTTCTACCTTCATGTGGAAACCCATAACCATAGTCAACCAAATAGATTATAGATATAGGGTTTTTAACTTTTTCCTTAAGAGTGATCTCTTACCAAAACTTCTTCAAGAGTGATCTCAACGCCCTTTTCGTCACCAAAGCTCTGATATCATGTTCAGTTTTCAAGTGCAATAGACACAAGCACAATATTTCTGAACTACTGGTAATTACTTCAAATGATATAGATCTTCTTTTAACAATTCGATTTTATCATTAAGAAATTACACTTCAAAAATCCAACCATAAAACCATAATTAAAGTAGAGATCACATTGGACAAAGAGAACACAAGATTTGCCTTGGGAAAACCCACTTGGGGGAAAAACCCAACAACCTTCTTCTTAGAGAAATTGTTCACTTCAACAAGAGATACATCTAATGCAACTAGTCAACTATGAGGTCAAACTGACCAACAAAACTTATGGTCAAACCTAGTTTGCAACCATCAAGCCAAGCCTTCAAACTGCCCCACAACTCGGCCCTACAACTTGGCCCTACAACTTTGGCCCTACAACTTCGACTTGCCTAGAAACTGCTATCCAGAATTCACACATCCGAGGTCTAGAGAAAGAAATGCAAGCTTGAAAGAGAGGGATCGTCGTCCTTCTTCTTCATCCTTCTTGTCCTTTGCTTAGATGTCCAAAAACTTCTTTCTTGTGTGAGGTTGAATGGTGCCTTTGTGGAGGAGGTCGAAGGTAATATTTATTTATCTCTTAGCATCTCTTGATGTGAGTACAATAAATATAGAATGACACCTGTTACTCCTCATATAGCATAAGGACTATTCCAGGTTAAACAACCTGGCCAAGTAGGTTGTGTTTGGAGTATTTTTGGCTTTGGAGTCAGGGTGGTAGTACTTTGATGCATATTTACTAATGGATTGTTATCTTTTGTTAGCATCATCATGACATCATCTCACTTCTTGGAGGCTTGCATCTTGCACACGAGGATTTTGATAGAGTGTTGGTTTCCCTCATAGGGTTTTTGGTTTAACACAATGCACTTTTGATTGACCCTTATGATAGGCTTTGAGTAACTCCATGCAGGAATTCATATTATTAATGTGAGGCACATAAAAATACATTGAGATATGACCTTTGATTTGATCTTCCAAGAGGTCTATTGACTTCCTATTCACATATGATTCTTCATATTTCTCTTAAATGAATAAAATAGTGTTAGAAAATCTAAAAGGCAGAAAGATTTTCTTATACTTGATAATTACTTGTGATGTTCTTGACTTCTTATTATGTTTCCTTTATATCTTCTTTCTTTATTTCATCAAGCAATTACCAAAGTGAAAGAACATAAAATAATGGACACTAGATATAGGCACTATGCCAGGGCAAAACCCCCTTCGAGGGGAAAACCCAATTAAAATTATCTTCCTTTTAATAGTATTCTTTGAGACTCTTCCCTCTAGACAAATGACCAAACCTTCCCTCCACACCAAGTCAGCCTCCCAGATTTTTGACCTCTCTTCCAACAACTTCGACTATGTAGCAACTTTCGGCATCAACACAACTTGAAAGACTTCGATCTACCAAACTAGGGCACGAAACAAAGAGAGAGAGGCACCATTTTTTTTCTTCTTCTTCTCATTAGACTCCACCCAACTCGCACTTGCTTCCCCTTCTTCTTCTACTTCGCACTTCTTCCGACTTCAAGAGATATCGAATTTTTTGTGAGAGAGTGTGCTCCAAATGAATTCGACTAGCTTCTATTTATAGGCTTCAAGGGAGGTCGAATTGATGTCCTTAGGCCGACTTGGTGTAGAGGATACATAAACTATATTTGACTCAATACATGATTCAAAAGCCCAAGAAGGGTCTCTTTAAAAGTACAATGGCTCTATTGGCTCATAATGAATCCTAGAAGTCCTCAATTGGGACTTTGACCTAAAACATGGTGACCCAAGAATGAAACCCATGCTTTAATAAGTCACAATCATAATAATAAAAATTATTTTCTTTACTCTTTTGACGAGTACATTACAAGATGACTCAAATACATTTAATGAAGACCGAACCTAGTTACATTTTCCAACACTACCTCATAACTAGGGAGGTATTCATCATATACAAGTACAAGGAAGATCTCAACTATATGAACCATGAAGAACTTTAGGCACCGCAATGCCATGGACTAGATTCCTGACCAGGGAAACCTATCCATTTGTCTCTCAACAATTTAGGCACCGCAATGCCACGGACTAGATTCCTGGCTAGGGCAATCTAGCCGGGTGGGACTAAGATGGACTCAAGCTTTCAGCCTCTCTTGGTAACATTAGGCTTATTTACTAACCATCAACCCAGGGACCTAGGTGCGTATCCATGGTCAGAGCTCTATGACCACGCCACCCTCCCTGCTTTGGGACCTAGACATGAACACAAAATGCTGACTAGATGTCCTCGCAGACAATGCTTCACTCACAAAGCCTCAACACTCCTTGATCCAACAGATCAAGGATGACCAATCTCTCCCAATCAAATTGATTGGTAACCAGCATGCTATCAAAACCTTCGAGAGATTCCCCTGTACAAACACAACCCTAATCAATAAGATACTTTCACATGTACATAATCAAATACAGACCTCTGGGGTCTTCCAGACAGCTTGATGTTGCTTCTCAACTTTTCATAGTAGGACTATCAACCAAATCTCTGACAAAAGATTCCTCAATCATACACTTTTCTTTCCTACTTTTCATGCAGCAACATGTCCTCCGAAATTCATTCTTCAATCAAAACCAAGCTATGCCCTTCCTCTTAACAAGGGAGCATCTCTTTATCTAGACTCCCTCTTAATCCCAGGGAGATCAACTTCTTCTTTTCGTCATCGGAGAATCTTTCATGGCTTCCAACCATTTCAACCATATTGAAGATTGTGTACCTGCACAACTTAGATAGCAAGTACAACCAAATCTATAGAAGCATGAAGTTAGCCATATCAGAATTACGGAAGCATTTCAGCCTTACATATATCATATACCAAAACAAGAGACACATACACTTCAACATCTTGCTAGGGACTTTGTCATAAACCCTAGACTACTTCATAACACCTTTCATTATATCTAGAATTTCAATGTTTCTTCCAAAGGTATGACATAGCTTACTACAACACATAGGAAACCCTAGAAACAATTCAAATATAGATCAACAAAGTATTTAACAACTTTTAGAATTCATATGTTAGACTTCCACTAGGGTTAGTTGCAAACCCTAGATTTTTTTTCAATCAAACATAAATCACAACTAAAACTCAGATTTCAACAATCTTACACAAATCACAAATTATCACATTGTCATCATACATCAGAGATTTACACTTCTACTAAGGTTTAACTCCAAAACCCTAGAATTTCATTTTCTCAATCTCATCAATCATTATATAAATAGATCTTAGATTGTTATATCACAAATACTAGAGAATTTAACTACTACTAGGGTTTAGCTACAAAACCCTAGATTTCCAAATCTTATCATCCTAGAATCTCAGACAAGGACTTATATTAAATCCCAAGACTTATGACCATCAATAACTAGGTCAACACATATCCAGGAATTCATTATCATGCATAAGCATATCATTAATACTTTAGACATATACTAGCCTAGACCAAGCTAGGGTTTCGACCAAATGGACACATAGACACACAGACACACACACACACCTAGTGTTT
The DNA here is from genome assembly GCA_000404065.3 of Pinus taeda. NCBI lineage: Eukaryota > Viridiplantae > Streptophyta > Pinopsida > Pinales > Pinaceae > Pinus > Pinus taeda. The sequence goes on from APFE030489430.1 coordinate 143,727, forward strand.
CATTCCTAGGATCTTGCTTTCAAATACATAACAAAGGTTTTGCTTACAGGCCCAACCAAACCCTAAAGATCTAGGGTTTCATAACATAGCACAACAAACCCTACTATTCCATAATTTGAAAGGTTCGAGATCTCAGACAAACACCATTCAACCTTAACAAGCTAAGATTTCATGATCATACTGAAATCCCAAACATGACATCATCAACAAGAACTTCAAATAGTATTTCATAATAACCCTAAGTAGACTAGGGTTTCAAACATTGTCAGTATACCCTTAAGTTAGGGTTTTCCAGAGAACCTGTCTAGGGTTCTATAAAATCAATTAAGAATATGAGGGGGATAGATTTATCAATTGATGAATCACCCAGAAAAAGAATCAGTATGATTCAATATAGCTAGACACAACAATGTTAGTAATAGATTGTCAAATGAATAAACATTTACTATAAAGAAGTCAATGTTTTGTAGTTTAAGGCATACCTTTGTTTCTTGACAAACCTTATCTTGGGTGATTTTCTTCCATACTCCTTGAGGATATAGCAAATGTCTTCCTAATCAAGACAATAGAGGGAGAATGGTGATTAGTATTTAATATAATCAAAACTAAATGGGTACATGAAACCAAAAAATTGAAAAGAAATGAGATACTTATCTTTGGGAGTTGTTGGGGGCTCCCTCCAAAGCTTGAGGGATACCTACAAAACTTATAAAACAAAAGAAAAAGTCTTTTCCAAGAACATGTTAAAACCTATAAATTCTAAACATCAAAAATAAAAAATAAAATATCTAAGACTAGCAGCAATGGACTTAATAGTGTAAGTCCCTTATATCAGAAGCTTCGGGTTTGGCTTTCTTTAGGTCTTCTTCTTCAACAACATTGGCTTGATCTCTTTTTCTCTTCTTGTTTCTTGGATTGTCGGGACAGTCACTCTTGTAGTGACCCTTCTTATGACATTGATAGCATTCTACTTTGGACATGTCTACCTTTCTCTTTGGTCCTTTCGATTTCTTGAAGTCCCCTTTGTGATGAGCATTGTAGGCATTTGAAACTTCTTTAGGGTTGGAAACTAATGAGATCCTTAATTCTTCTTGACTGCAAGTGGTCCATACTTCTTCGAAAGTGGGAGATTCCTTCCAATTGTTGAGTCCTGCAACAAATGCACCCCATGTAGGTGGCAATCCTAATAGAGTAGTGATCACGAGTTCTTTGTCTGAACAATTTCATCAATGACCAAAAGATCATCCTTGATTCTTGCTATCTTCACAAAGAAGGAGGCCATTGTGTCTTCTTTAGTCATCTTTGTGGTCCTTAGCTCATTCTTCAAGCTTGCTACTTGACCAATGTTTATAATAGTGAATAACTTTGACAAGACTTCATACATTTCTTGAGCATGATTGAAGTTGGCTATGAATGGGACAAGGTTGCCCTTTATTCCTTCTACCATTAGAGTCATGGCCACCAATTCTAGTTCCCTGAACTTTTCCTTGTCAGCGTGGCTGGAGTCTTTTATAGACTTCTTTACTTTTCCTTTGACTAAGTCTAGAACCTTTTTCTTTTCAAGGATGAGGTCAATCATCTTCTTCCAAGACCTGTAGTTTGAGGCTCCTTCAAGTTTGTTCTCTCCCTTGATTGTGTTAGACATCTTCCTTGAATATATTGGACTTCTTCCCTGAAATAATCCTTTTGAATGGTTCCTTGATCTAGTGCTTGAGACTGCCTTTTTCTTCTTTCTTCACCAAAGCTTTGATACCATGTTAGAAAATTGGAAAGGCAAAAAGATTTTCTTATACTTGATAATTACTTGTGATGTTCTTGACTTCTTATTAAGTTTCCTTTATATCTTCTTTCTTTAGTTCATCAAGCAATTACCAAAGCAAAAACACATAAAACAATGGACACCAGATATAGGCACTATGCCAGGCAATAACCCCCCTCGAGGGTAAAACCCAGTCAAAATTCTCTTTCTTTCAATAGTATTCTTTGAGACTATTGACCCTAGATAAAAGACCAAACCTTCCCTCCACACCAAGTCAGCCACCTAGATCTTCGAACTCTCTTCCAACAACTTCGACTATCTAGCAGCTTTCAACATCAGGCAGTTTTTGGCATCAACAAAACTTGGAAGACTTCTATCTCCCAAACTAGGGCACGAAACAAAGAGAGAGAGGCACAAAAATTTCGTTTTTCATCTTCTCCTTAGACTCCACCCAACTCGCACTTCCTTCCCCTTCTTCTTCTACTTCGCACTTCTTTGGACTTCAAGAGATATCGAACTTCTTGTGAGAGAGTGTGCTCCAAATGTATTTGACTAGCTTCTATTCATAGGCTTCAAGGAGGTCGAATTGATGTCCTTAGGCTGACTTGATCTCTTCTAGGCCGACTTGATGTGGAGGATACATAAATTACTTTTGACTCAATACCTAACCTTTTTACATGATTCAAAAGCCCAAGAAGGGTCTCTCTAAAAGTACAATGACTCTATTGAATTTGAATAAATCCTAGAAGTCCTCAATGGGTACTTTGACCTAAAACATGGTGACCGAAGCATGAAACCCATGCTTTAATAAGTCACAATCATAATAATAAAAATTCTTTTCTTTATTCTTTTGACAAGTACATTACAAGATGACTCAAATACATTTAATGAAGACCGAACCTAGTTACATTTTCCAACAAATAGTATCTACAATAATAATATTTAAAAGACAACATAATCCTTAGGAATAGGTATCTAACATTCCCCACTTTAATCCAAAGGAGGTTTGTGAATCCTGTTACCACCATTTTAGCAAGGAACAAAAGTGGATTGAAGAATTTGTTTCAAAGGGAGTTTTCACTTGCAGAATTCCCATGTGGAGGCTTACTATATCCATTTCAAACAACACAAGGATTTAAAACTCTCTTTGCTTGCTCCTAATTGTGTTGGTTCAACGAAGTCATATTAGAGGGTATAACCAAGGACTGCCAACATGGAGTATCTAGCATTGCTTTACTTGTTAGCCCATGTGGCTATACAACAGTATACCTTCTTATTGGGCAACAATATGTGCAAATTGGTCCTCTCACTCATGCACTTTGAGACATTTTATCCATGAGAATGAGGAGCATTTTGTAGGAGTTACACTCAACATTTCAAACAACAGATTTGTAGTATACTGATATGTTTAAAGGAGTTACAAACAATTCAACATTCAGATTTTTTTCATTCATTCAAAATAATGACTGCAGACAAAAAGAAGGGGCTTGTCAGTTGTGAAACTCAGATCTTCAAACTCTAGAAGATATGTTCAATTGGAACATATTATTGTGAAACTATGTATATGTTTGCAAAATGGAATAAGCAAGGCTCTGTCTTCATTGTCCTAAAGCTGGCCTTTCGACCTATAGGGTGGACATACTCCTCTCAAGCCTATAACCAAAGAACAACATTACAAACTATTGGAATAAAAATGTTTTCGCTCTTGCCTCTTGTTTAAGGCTTTAGTGATGGGTGATCAACCTTTCTTCCAAGATGGCAAATGATTCTTGGAGCATACTAGTTAGGGTTTTATTGCAGGTTTGGAATTGTCAAAGGTTATTTTGGACACCGTAGAGGAGTGATGTCTCTATGTTGGAGAGGGTTTGGTTCATATTTCTTATCTCTAGAAATGCGTCGGCTACCTACCTAGGGATTGGTTCGACTGCCTACATAGGTTGTGGTTCGATTTCAAACACAAAAACACTTGGGCTTACACAATTTCCCCAACGACACACTTGAATCGATGGTTGCAAGTGTTACAACACTTTTATGAGCAAACTCAATGACGACTAGGGTAAGCGTAGGAACCAAAACCTTGATTGTTTTATTTCAACATCATGTACATTTTAAAAAGTGGAAATTGTTGAGGAACCTGTCCAAATTTGCGAGAGGGTTTCTATGGATCAGAGGGCCGAGGTGTAAAACACTTTGGAAATCGTTGAGGAACTTGTGCGCATTGTGAACTTGTGTGGAAATTGCTGAGGAGCATTCACGAGTGGGTTTCTAGATGAGGACTCAGCTGCAAGGCTTTTATGAAAGCAGGATTCACTAAGGAGCCTGTGCACATTTGCAAGAGGGATTCTGTGGATCGAAGGGCCAAGGAGTATAATTTTTGGTTTTAGAGCATCCACGACTAAGAAATTTCGTGAGCAAGGTTTTAGAGGTATTCACGAGTAGGGTTTCATCATTGCTAATGGAGGACCCTCCAACATCTCAACCAAGTGACAAAATTGAGATCCACAACAAGGACGATAACTAGGAACGAACGTACAACTCAACGATTACAACTATGGAACAAGACTTCACATTTTGGAAGTCCCAAGTCAAAAATTTGTAGCAGCGGATGGAGCGGCTTGGGCTTTAAATTATACAACTTCGACCTTGTTGCCACTCAAACTAGTAGGGGTCCTAGGAGGGGATCCTATAGAGCAACTACTAGGTCGAGGGCAACAATGGAGGGATAGCCCACTGTTACCTCAGCTAAGGCTCCCTGCTCTTTACAGACTTTCACCAATGGGAGGAGTCTCGGTATGTGAGGAATCACTAGAATAGATATAATCAATGATAGGATAAGGAAGTGATTCCTAAGCCTATTCGCAAGAGAGGCTCAATTAAATGGGTTGCTTGCCTTAGAAGCAAGGTGATGGGCTCTTTAGGAAGGGCTAAAAGGGATTTTGAGGATAGGGTTTGGGAGTATGCTTTGTTAAGGAAGCCCCTAGTCTCATAAGGCCTTATGAATGCTTGGCTTCTAAGTGATCTTTGTGGAATTGGAGTCAACAAGTTGCGGGACCACCAAGGGCCAAGTGGACCCGAAATTAGGTCAAGGATATGGAGTTGATCAATCAAGGTTGTAATTGACCTAATTGGTGAAGGGAAGAGGATCAAAGAAAGAATCTTGCTTTAATGATTTAGCGCTAAGATCCCAATGAGGTTACTAGCCAATGGGAAATGAAGGACAAGAAATGGTCCTCGAGCTAGGGCTTGCTATATCTCGAGATCCCATGGTCGGATTTGTTTCAAATTTGGAGGGCCTCTAGACAAAACCTTAGTGCAGTCATGTACCAAAAATCGAAGTGTTTAAATGGCTAGATTGTGAGATAATTGATGCCCTAGGTGACCTATGTAGGCTACTGCCTAGAAAAAGAGGGAGGTGAAAATAATAAGCGTTGAAGATGATCACCAATGGAGGATTAGTGCCTTGTCCTTTGGGAGAGATGGAGTCAAGAAGAATTTATGGTTTGGGAAGAATTCACCCAATCAAGGAGGCCTTCAACAACTTCGCATGGCATTTAAAGCATGAGAACAACTGCTGCAAGTACTTTATACTTCGGTTTGCAATAAATGATGACTTATTGATATGTATTTAACTTAAATTATCTCTAGGAATATTCACTCATTCACACATGGCCCATGACATGATGCAACGCTATAAAAGATCAAATTTCCACGATTTTGCATAAGAAAAGCAGTAAATTTCAGCCTAGTATAGCAAAAATCCCAACAACATGGATGTGACAAAAGTAAATAACAAGAATAGCATTAAAATATCACTTACAAGTAAGAAAGAGTGTATCCAATCATCAAGATATGGCACTAGAGAAGCTCCAAGACAAAATGAAAGAGATCCAAACATCAAAATTCATCCATTCATCCAAACTCGTCCTCCAAGAAGGATAGCAAAATTCTCACAAGAGGAGATAACCCAATCCGAGTGATGATCTAAAATGAATCATCTCACTTCTATTTATACATTCTCTAATGAATTCGATTTAGCTAAAGGAAAAGGTATGTAGATGACACGAATGTCATCTGGTCCCATGGCCATGAGGAGCTGGATCACTTCTTTAATCACCTCAATGGCCAGTCCTCAGCTATTCAGTTCACCATGGAAAAAGAGGTCAATGGTAGCCTCCCTTTCCTGGATATTCTTATTTCTAAGAAGGAGGACGACTCTCTCGCCCACTCTGTGTTTCGTAAGAAAACTCACACGGAGCAGTATCTTCACGCCGATTCCCACCATTTCCCGGCTCAGAAGATGGGGGTTCTTAACACCCTAGCTACTCGGGCCCTTAGGATTTCTGACGATGAGAGCCTGGATAGAGAGAGATTCCACCTCCTTGATGTCTTTGTGGAAAACGGATATAGTAGGCACCTAGGTCGGAAAGCTTTCCTTATAGCCTCCAGAAATGCGACTAACAAGAAAGAGCCTAAGGAACGCCATATAGGTGTCCATCTGCCCTATATCCAAGGGACCACAGATAAGATTGCGCAGATCCTCAGAAGGTTTGATATTCCCTCAACCTTCAGGCCCCTCAAAACCATTCGTAATTCCCTTCGGTCTGTAAAAGATCCTGTTAACCCTATGGACATGAAGGGGGTTTATTTGATTCCTTGCTCATGTGGGACGCCCTATATAGGAGAAACAGGACGATCCATCCAACAAAGAATCTGTGAACATGCTGCTGACCTGAGACATGGGAGAACAAAGTCTTCAGCCTTAGCTGAGCATGTGGACAAGACCAGGCATCATGTCTGTATAGAGGAGGCCAAAGTTATTGCCAAGGTGGCTCAGTTCCGTCATCGTAAGTTAAGGGAAGCTATAGAAATTGAAAAAAAGGCCTATCAATCTCAACAGAGATGATGGTTGGAAGGTAAGTAGGTGCTGGATCCCCGCCTTGTCTTCTTAGTGCTTCTTCTCCCCCCCCTTTGCCCCCCCGGCCCCTCTGTTTTTCTGTAGTTCTTCCTTCATGCCCCCTGTTTCCGTCTGATTTCTTTGGAGCTCTTCCTTTTCGTAGTGTTCTCATGTATTTTCTCCTCTAGTATAGAAATTTATGTATAGATATAGGTAGATGTCTATTATATATATTCCCCTTTATAAGTCTATGAGTATGATTATTGATATTCTTCTTAGGTTTAGATACATGCTTATATATAGATATATGTAAAATTTCAGTATTTTCTAACTTGGTTTCATGTAGTTATTTGAGTTTTTGCATTGATGGGGTCCTTCACCTGCTTGGCTAGTTATTTATTTAATGCATTCATAAGGTTATTATTATTTCATAAGTTAAGTAGTATTTAGTCTAGGTTCTAATTTACATGGAGATTTATATTCTTATCTTGATTACATTTTATGATTTTCATAAATCCTTTAATATTATGTAGTTAATTACTATTTATCTAAGTTCTATTTTATTTATTTTATTTACATAGATAGTTATGTTCTTATCTTTATTGCTTTTATTTGCTTGTATTTGGTTATCTAATCATCTATTTGAACTACCGATAAATAAGTTGGTACATCTAGATATCCTTTTACATCGTCATTATTATCTATTTTATTATATATATATATATATAGTATATTATATATTAATATCTATATATATAATATTATAATATATATATATATATATTATACTTATTACTATTATAATATAGATATTATATTATAGAGTTTGATTTCCCATAATAGTATTATTATTAACATATTATACATTTTTATAAAAAGTAAATTATATACAATTTAACTTAACTTTTTTAATTAACCACAGGGATTAGTAATCTCTTCGTTTACCATAAATTTAGATTTACATTTAGTAAAGAAAATAATAAAATAATAATTTACAACTATATACTTACCACGTAGTTATATTATTATGATAAATTTTGACCAAAAAGTATATTATTAAACAATTCAATTTTATTTATAAGATAACCTTTAGAATTTTTATAAAAATAGAATTATATATCATTAAATCTCAATATTATAAAAACAAAATAAAAATAAAAATAAAAAGAATATTAAATTTATTATTTTAGTTTTGACCTGGACCCTGAGTCCAAATTAGCTGTTATATAGCTGTTGGAGTCTTTGCTAAGTCAGTCTATTTAAACAAGCTAAGCCAGATATGTGTCTTCAACTTGTCCTGACGATGAACCACACTAGTTGGTTCGAAACGCGCCGGCAAAAGTCTTTTTGATGTGATTTATGCCGAAACTCTTCTTATAAATTGGCCTAATTGAGCCCCTAAAATAAAATAATGTACATAATAACAATACTTTTGGTGACAAGCCCACCAAATAACTCAATAGCATAATAAGAAGCCTCTTAAGAGGGTCGAATTATGAACAAAGTGAGTCGTTGGGCATTTGAGGAGGCTTAATGAAGCCTAAGGGGTGCCATGATGTAGTAATGGACTCCAAACATAGTGTACAAGGGTTTGGCCCCTTGTTTTCCAAGCAAGGATCTGTAGTGCCTCCAAGTGGGTGTTGGGGCATAAAGGATATCATCATGGGTCTCCAAATGGATCGAAGAGGCCTGTAAACCATTTGCAAGGGCTAAAATGATGACATAAACCCTCCCTTTGCAGCGAGAGAGATCCTCTAGACACTAGAACATGTACCAAGTGTATGATGCAAGTGTGGAGCCAGCTAGGCATGGTGAACCAAGTGCATCATCCTCATCCGAAAAGGTGGAACATGAACAATCAAGGAGTGCTGCTGGGGATCCATGAAGTAATCTTTGCTATGATGGAGGCCCATGGCTCCTTGGGACCCTGAGTATCTGCCGGTGTGTCTCCAAATCATCCTCAAGTCTTCTCTTATACTTTTCCTGTTGATGAATCAGTGACTGAGATTGAGTCTCTAACCAATGGCTAAGATTAAAACAGAATTGATCCTTGTCTCTTAGAAGCTTCTCACCCTTATCTTTATTAAAACTAGTCATATTTTTATTTCCCTAAGTTTAGACTTAGGAACCCATTAAAAATATTAATTATTTTAATAACTCCTCATCTGGGTGGAATATCTCCAAACGATTCCTGGGTCTTCGAGATCTCATGTGCCTTAGCCTCTCCACCAAATTTCAAGGCTAGAGCACATCTGATGCTACCCAAAATGAACAGCTACTGGAACTGTAATGGTTTACTTTGGTCTTCCCCAGGCACGTTTCATGACACAATTGGATACCATGACCTTCTTTTCCTTACAGAGACACATCTGAGTCCTATGTGGAGCCCATCCCTGATTCATGGGTACCATTGGGCATGGTTTTGCCAACAAGAGACAAGGTTCGATAGTGCCAGAGGCTCAAGGGGTGTGGCATGACTTATACGAGACTCCCTCCAGTGTTAGGTCACTTTGGTTTTCTTTAGATGAGCACGCTATATTTCTGTGGTTCTAGATCCATCAGAGTAGCCCCCTACTCTAAGACTGATACATTGTAGTTTACTACTTTACGCTTGCCACATTGCACATCACACTTCATAGGGAGTTTGAGGGAGACCCTTTTCTTGACCTCTATGCATACATCTCCCACTACTCCCTCAAAGACATCATCCTTCTAGGAGATTTTAACATACACACCAGAGACTTGCAAGTATCCATCCATGATAGAGCAGATGATGCACTTTGCGTCTAGGAGCTAGAGCCCGCATCAATGGGTCTTCATAGGAGTTCGTAGAACAAACATGGACCCTTCACAGGTATGAGAGATATCTCTTACAACTAGGGGAATCTCATGGGATACTGATACTGAATGGGCTCCCTTGTTTCCCTAATTGACATGATTTTACCATCTTTCCTCATAGCAGTGCAACTTGTGTAGTTGACTATGTTGTGGCCAACTAGGACCTCCTTCCCTAGATTCAACACTTCTCAGTTTCCCGCCGCACTTTGTCTGACCACGCTCTCCTCGCCTTCTCCCTCTATACATCCCCTTCTCCTATCCCTGCCCCCCCTCCCACCCTTTTATCCACCGGTACCACCTTTCTTTTGATAAAGACTATGCGAATGCATACAATACCCTCTTCAATACGTTGCTTCCTCCCATCTATGACTTTAGAGAATTAGGCACAACCATAACTAAATATGAGACACTGTCTACGACCCTCATGGATGCAACCATTGACTCCTACCCCCATTCCACTTGTAAGCCTCACCCTAAAATACCCCTAGTATCTACCCCATGAACCGTTGGTTTTATGATGAATGCAAATCTTTCCATAAGAGTCTACGCCTCACACTTATGCATGACCCATCTTCCTCCCCTAGCCTCTGCAAAGCCTACTGTTACCCACCAAAAGTGGGTGACTCCTAGGAGAAACTTTTCTCCTATTCATCTCTTCTAGTCTACAATCAATAATCTTTTTTCTAGTAGAAAAGGACAGTCAATAGCCATTGACAACCACCTTGTAACCGATGTGACATGCCATTCATATCTCTGCCACCTGCATTAGTCATATGTTTTATCGCCCATTTGTCAAGAGCATATGTTGGAAGGTTGGATTTTGATCAAAAGGTACTTTATTCATTTTGCAGTCAGGTGCTTATGCTTATTTGTATTTGGGCATTTTGACATGGATTATGGGGTAACTTGGAAGAAAGAAGGGTTTTGGTCATAGTCTTATTCCCTCACCTTGAATGGGGAGTTAATTTTCAATCCTAGTCTAGCGGGACCTCTCCTAATGGCCCATGGATTTAGGAAGGGGCACTACTTGGGAAGACATGATTGAGATAGTGTAGCCCCATGTCTCCCTATTCCATACTTACCACCTTCCATCTTACATTATGAACCCTTATTCCACCTCCCTTCTTCGGGTTCTACTAACCATTAATTCATTGGGATTTGGCATCCACACATCCTCATTCTTGGGTGGGGCCTGGAAATGCACCCTGGGAGGTTGATGCAGCTAAAAGAAAAAGAAAGAGCATATGATGGCCACAAGAAAAACATAAGAAAAATCAAAATGCAAAAGATGGATGGGACTTACAAATTACCACATGCGCAAAAGCCAAGCATGAGCTCTACCTTTATCATATGCAGTGTTTTAAAATTCGGCCGAATCGAATCCAAAACGGCCGAGTTGATCCAAGTCGTTAAAAAATTTTGTGACCTGGCAAAAAAACGGAACGGGAGGCTGAGTCATCACTGACTCGACCGAGTTATTGCATGACTCGGCCGAGTCAATCATGACTTGGTCAACCCCACCGGTTCCGCAATAACTTGGCCGAGTCAATGAATGCATCTTGTAACCCTAAAACAAATGCGATTTTTCATATTTTTTTTAAAATTTTAACTGTTAGCTGGTTGGTGGGGACTCCAAGTGTTAAAATTTCTGTTTTCCCACCCCGGTTTTCAGTTTCTCCTTATTTCTCCCATGTAGTTAAATGCCCTTTCCCATAACCATACATTCAACAAGCTGAAAAAAATAAATTTATTTGCTGAAAACACAAATTCTGGAAATTTTACAGAATGCTGGAAATTGCAGAAATAAAAATCAGCAGTAATAAACAGCCATTAAAACACATTAAAACACTGATATTTTGGTCAACGTGACCCTGGAAAAACCCCCTACAACTCTTGGGGAAAACCAGTTTGAGAGCTCTTCTTTATTTCTGAAAAATGTCTTTTTACAGTAAGAGAAATATTCAGCAAAAATCAGCAAGCAAACTTTTACAACTTATCTCAACCTTGCTGAAAAACTGCCCTGCTGAAACTTCGCTGTTGTTACTCCGCTGCTGAAACTCCGCTGCTGATACTCCGCAGCTCACTGTCCAGAAATCTCCCTTGCTCTCTTGCTCTCCTTCTCTCAATCTGCTCATGAAATAATTGAATCGAATGTGATCTTTTCCTCATTTTCCTCCCTTAATATAACTCCAAATGACTTTTGGGTGATCCAAGTGACTTTTGGGTGATCCCTAAATCCAATGGCTAAAATAGATTTAGATCAATGGCTGAGATTAAATGCACATTTAAATCTCACTTTCTATTTTTTAATTCACCCCACTTTAATAAAGACCCACTTAGTCATTTATTTCCAAAGTCACTTTTCCTTTCTAATTTTTCATTGACTTTATAAAAGTCACTTTAAAATTAGACTTAGTAACTTTATCACTTAAAGTCACTTTTAAATTAGATTTTAACTTTATAAAAATTATAAAGTCACTTTAGGAGAAAAATTAAAATCTTTTGGACACTTTTCCCTAGGCCAAAGATCAAAGCCTAAGGGAACCACCTGTCCTCCGGTACCAAATTTCAACAAAATTGGCAACTAGGGCCAAATCCCACTTTGGACAGCTCCTTTGAGGAAGGAAATTGTGGCATTGAATTCTCCTTTCCGAGAGGACCAAACTCAACCTAAAGATCACCAAATTTGGATAAGTGAAAATTTTTATTTATTTAAATGGAAATTCTACAAATCATAATCTTATTAAGGCGGGAAAATTGAAAATTTGAAATTCAAATTTGCCTCCAAGTATCAAGGTTGGCTTCACCTCCATAAGGACAAATCTTCATATATATCCAAGCATCCTCCATCCTCATTTAGATCATCCAAAGAGCAATCACAAGGAGATATATCCTTCTGAAATATGCGCAAGACTAAGGCAGCAGGTCGAAGGCAGGAAGAAGGGTCTTTTGGCATCTCTTGAGACGGTTTCTGTTGCAGGCTATTCCATTGAGGAGGCCACACATTTCAGAGGTGAGTAAAGCTGGTTTTGTGGACAGTTAGTAGTGTATTTGTTTTCCGTTCTGGGCTGGAAGGATTCTGTGTATTACATAAATGAGTGAGACCTTGTTTGGAGCGCCAAGAGACCAAATGAAGGCCTACTATCCTAGCCGCACACACACACAGATCAGCGCAGGTCATTGGAGGATGATTTCCCTTTGAAGTCAGGCTCAGACCTCTTGTTGTAGCATGACCCCAAGCTGTATGATGCCTTGAAGAAGATCCCAAGTTTAACCTGTGTGTGGAGAAGGTCTAGTCAGGACAGCGAAGAGGGGCAGCCAGTCTGGAAGGGAACCACAGTTTTTGGAGCAGTAGTTAGGGCTGCTGGTGTGCCCTAACCAGAGCTCAAAGTTGCACAGAACCCAAGGACAGAAAGATAACCGCACCCACACAGAGATCAGCGCAGGTTATTGGAGGATGATTTCCCTTTGAAATTTTGAAGTCAGGCTCAGACCTCTTGTTGTAGCATGACCCCAAGCTGTGTGATGCCTTGAAGAAGATCCCAAGGTTAACCTGTGTGTGCAGAAGGTCTAGTCGGGACAGTGAAGAGGGGCAGCCAGTCTGGAAGGGAACCACAGTTTTTGGAGCAGTAGTTAGGGCTGCTGGTGTGCCCTAACCAGAGCTCAAAGTTGCACAAAACCCAAGGACAGAAAGATAGGCCTATCCAGATGTCACTTCAGGAAGGTGCCTAGAACAACATGCCAAAATTACAGTTGGGCCATTTACTTATTTAGAGCTGCAATATTGGAATTGGCAAATTATGTTTACTTTAAGTTATTGTACTGCCTCTCTCTGCTGAACATTTGATATTAATAATAAGAAGATTTGATCAAGGGTTTTCCCCATCTTGGGTTTTTCCCTGGCTTGAGCCATATACTTGTGTTCTCTTGTCTTGGCTTGTCTTCTGCATCTTTTGTCCACGTTCTTTCTTCAGTTACTGTCATGATAATAGTGTCTTTTGTGACTGCTACGGAAAATTGGGCTAATATGGATCTCTGAAGTAACTGTCCTATGCAAGCAACATATTAATCTCAAAATTTAACATGGTATCAGAGCCAGGAGAAGTCAAGCCCAAGCAAGAGTCGGATTGATCATGACACATTCTCTGAGGCTCGTATGAGACTGCTCTGAGGCAGATTTCGCTCTATGCCATCTTTGCTTGGATAGCACATAATCTAGCATGGCATGGCTCTGAGGCTTATCTTTGCAAAACAATGGCACAGGATCTTCTTCCCATGATCAGTCATAAATCTCAACTCTTTCACAATTATATGAATTCATTTCTGATAATTTATGGGCACACTCATCTATACAGATTTCTGGAGTATATCGCATATACATACCTTCGCTGTCTCTTTCAATGATCTCAGCCCTGTCAAGGCATTTTGTGCCTCATTATTCGGTCCTTTAGAAATGCTATTCAGCTTCTGTCATTATGGAAGTTATTAAGGTCAAGTCTTCAAACACGATTACCCAGTCTTGTAGCCTAATTGCAGAAATCTTGTCCTAAGATCAGAAAAGTGCTCCTATTCAATACGGTTTTAAGGTCAAATACCTCAGCCGGAAATTCGTCTTTGATCTGCTATAATTAACTCGCCATTAATAAGGATTGCATTCTCACTACAGTACAATGATGGATGGCATCATCGCTTCAGATCAAGTATATCTGATCTTACTATAAGACAGTTTATATGTGTGTGTGTGTGTGTGTGTGTGTGTGTGTGATGGCTGATCTTGACATCACTCCGTAGTATATCTCTACACTACATGTATGATGGTCATGTAGTATCATCTAAGGCATCACAATCGTACGGCATCGTTCTGGAGTGTTATGGCATTCGAATTTTTCCTAATCTCTCAAGATATGATATATGGACACAATTTGCAATCACCTATGGTATGGTTTACAATATGATTGCTCCAGCAATCTATGCATATATATAGGATCACAGTTCATCTCCGTTAACAATGAATGGCATAACAAAATTATATGGCATGATTTCGCCACAGTTCAGCATTATGTATGATCTTTAACAGCACAGTATTATTTATGCTCATGACCTCACACAGTACAATGTATGAGCAGTATTGTTCTTGACACTATAACAGTATTAGTTTCATGGTTGTATGGCATCATTACAGTCCTAAAGAAGTAATGGTGTTTGTATGTTGCAACCCTAATAGTAAGCATTGAGGATAGTATTGATGATGAAACTTGTTCACAAACAAAGTTGTGAACAAGCTTTTGATATCTGTATCTTATGCTTTGCATCTCAGCTGAACAATTGATCTGATAGAAGAAGAAGAATTTTGGGATTAAGAAGTCCAGGTCATAAAGAAGTCAGAAACATCAGACTCCCTATCAAAGTAGGGCTTGGATCCTTGTTGTTCATTATTGAGGAATTCGCTATATTTGATCCACTAATCCTGGTCCATGTTTATCTTTGAAGCATGCATCACAAGGTACGTGTTTCGAAGTCTGTGAATTTTCAGTCATGAGATTGTTGTGATCACATCAAGGTTGTGTCACAATAAGCCCAAAGCTGGAGCCACCTTTGAATCCTGAGCTAACTTCATTGTGTTATAATGTGATTAAAGCTTCATGGCATGGCCCTCTAGAAGAATCAAATCTGAAATAAACTTTGCATAGAATCTGGAAGTTTGGTTCAAAGACTTTCCTCCAGCATAGTTTGTAGCAGCCTATCAGTAAATATATATGCATCTCTTCATTATTCTTAAGTACAGAGGAGATCAAATTTGTATTATTGCCCTGTTGTGATCTCAGTTGAAGAAAATCTCCAGCTTGTCATCTCAAGTCAAGGCATTTCCTAAGTAATAGTATACATGAGCTGGAAGATATTGTTGAAAGTAACCCTGCTTGTAACAATTACATGGCATGCCTTCATCATCTCCATGATTCAATCCATCAGCTATCGAAGAAAGGATAATTGACACCTGTATACTTTGTTCTTATATGAACCAGCTAATGCAGTACCTTCGACCTTTGCATCTTGGATGAGGGGAGAAGTACCTTAGGAGACTTCTTTCTTGAAGACCAAGATCTTGGCATCCCATTACGAGCCTGTGACCATGAAGTACAGAAGCAGCAAGATTTCCAGTCATAAATGGGGATGTGCACTTTACTCAATCCTTGATAAATCCTTAACATCTGGTAGGTGAATCTATATCCGAATCTCTGAAGAAATTCAAGGAAAAAAAAGGTTGGGTCAATTAAGAAATATTTTTTTGTCGATATTGTTCAAGCCATCTCCATTACTTTTACAGGCTTGACCAAGAAAAGATGATTGCAGTAATCTTGTTCTTTCTTCATAATTAAATCGGAGCAGTAGTTGATGACAAAATTTCTTTTTTTTTACTTCATCGGAATCTCTTTCAAAGAAGATCAAAGGGAATAGGAGTATTTCAAAAGGTCTGGGATAAGTTATGTGACAGCTCCTCTTCATGTTGAAATGGTCAAATTGATTATACAGCTCCTCTTACCTAATGATTATGCAGATGACTTGTTGGGCTAGATCTCAATTCAAATATTCAGAACGAGCTATGACTCAGAGGGAGTTGATTTCTTCCTTAGCCATAAGGTCTGATATAATGGAGAAGTTGTTGACATTGCTGAAACCATAGTATGGTGAACAGTAAAATGGTACAATTCACCTTATTTCATGAATGAAAGACTGAAGTCTAGTAGATTCGTTGAGGCTGAATGTATAAACAGTAAGCATGGCTTACTATGAATCCATTTGAGTTAACTCTTCAGTGAGCCATTTGAGCACAGCTTCATTGTATATTATAGAATAGGTTTTATGGCATGATGACCAGGTTACCTGATGGACACTGTGCACTCTGGAAAGACAAGTTTAGGCTTGTGGTCTCCCTGAGTAAGAGGGAGTAAGATAAGTTAAATGTTTTATTCATCAAGATATGCAAGAAGCAAAGGATTGCTAAGTGCTGCCAAGATCTCTATTGTAAATCAATATGTTTGTTGTATATACATCTATATGTTGTTGGATGGAGCTCTAAGGCTCCCATTGATCCAATCTTGACCTTTAGAAAGCAGCTTGGCACTATTCCTTATATGAAGGGATTCTTGACTAAAGATTGAGCTTTGAGAGCTCCTAGGGGCTTGGGGTACTTATTGAGCTATGAGCAACCATAGGGTGAGTGGTTCACCTTCCTATATTGGTACGCTGTGTACAGGGTGAGTTGTTCACCTTCCTCTGTGATACCCCATGATGGTTGACATGTGTGTAGGGTGAGTGGTTCACCTTCCCCTATTGATGATGACATGCATAAGATGAGTGGTTCACCTTCTCCTATGGCATATGAGCAGGATGAGTGGTTCACCTTCTCCTACGGATACCCCAGCAATATATGCATATAGCCATCTGTAGACATGCTAGTGGGACGTGGTTCATCCTTTCCCCACATGTAGGATGTTCATTCCCTACGATTAGTGGTTGACATGTCAGTGGGATGTGTTTCATCCTTTCCCCAAGTGTAAGATCCTTCCTACGGTTGATTGTTGTGACTTGTGTTTGTAGGATGTGGTTTATCCTTTCCCTACATGTGATTGTAACTTGTGTTTGTAGGATGTGGTTCATCCTTTCCCTACTCTCGATGATTTGCATATGTAGGATGTGGTTCGTAACTTCGTCCTTTCCCTACATGTGATTGTGATGTGCGATTGTAGAATGTGGTTCGTCCTTTCCCTACGTATGGTTGTGAGAAGGATGTGATACATTCTTTCCCTGCTATTGATTCAGTTTTATCCTACCCATGTAGTCTGAGATACATGGGAAGTACTTCTCATTTGGCCAATGAGCTGGCAAAAGTGTTTAGGAACCATAGCACTACCGATGGACGCATCGGGTACTGTCGTACTCCCTATGACTAGGATGCTTGGTGTTCTTCAACTTGATCAAGGATCAAGTCTAATTGAGGTTTTACCTTTGGACTGACTTTTGTCAGTAGAGAGTAGTAAGGTCTTGTGACTCACTCTCGATCAATTCTTCTTCATTATTACTTCAGTGTTCAATAGAGTAGAGCAGAATTGAGATACAGAAATGGTCCATGGTAGCATGATGATCAGTGACATAGTTGTTGGTTTGAAAGGTGGAATTCTCCCTAATTGAGAGGGAGTGTTAAAATTGGCAACTAGGGCCAAATCCCACTTTGGACAGCTCCTTTGAGGAAGATAATTGTGGCATTGAATTCTTCTTTTCGAGAGGACCAAAATCAACTTAAAGATCACCAAATTTAGATAAGGGATTATATTTATTTATTTAATAGGAAATTCTACAAGTCATAATCATATTAAGGCGGGAAAACTGAAAATTTGAAATTCAAATTTGCCTCCAAGTATCAAGGTCGGCTTCACCTCCATAAGGACAAATCATCATATATATACAAGCATCCTTGATCCTCATTTAGATCATACAAAGAGCAATCACATGAAGGTATATCCTTCTGAAATATGCACAGGACTGAGGCAGCAGGTCGAAGGCAGGACGAAGGGTCTTTTGGCATCTCTTGAGATGGTCTCTGTTGCAGGCTATTATGTTGGGGAGGCCGCACATTTCAGAGGTGAGTAAGGTTGGTTCTGTGGACAGTTAGTAGTGTATTTGTTTTCCATTCTGGGCTAGAGGGATTCTGTGTATTACATAAATGAGTGAGACTTTGTTTGGAGGGCCAAGAGACCTAATGAAGGCCTACTATCCTAGCCGCACCCACACAGAGATCAACATCGGTCATTGGAGGATGATTTCCCTTTGAAGTCAGGCTCAGACCTCTTGTTGTAGCATGACCGCAGGCTGTATGACGCCTTGAAGAAGATCCCAAGGTTAACCTGTGTGGAGAAGGTCTAGTCGGGACAGCGAAGAGGGGCAGCCAGTCTGGAAGGGAACCACAGTTTTTGGAGCACTAGTTAGGGTTGTTGGTGTGCCCTAACTAGAGCTCAAAGTTGCACAGAACCCAAGGACAGAAAGATTGGCCTATCCAGACCTCGCTTCAGGAAGGTGCCTAAAACAACATGCCAAAATTACAGTTGGGCCATTTACTTGTTTAGAGCTGCAATATTGGAATTGGCAAATTATGTTGACTTTAAGTTATTGTACTCTCTCTGTTGAACATTTGATATTAATAATAAGAAGATTTGATCAAGAGTTTTCCCCATCTTGGGGTTTTTCCCTGGCTTGAGCCATATACTTGTGTTCTCTTGTCATGGCTTGTCTTCTGCATATTTTGTTCACGTTCTTTCTTCAGTCACTATCATGATAATAATGTTTTCTGCGACTACTATGGAAAATTGGGCTAATATGGATCTCTGAAGTAATTGTCCTACGCAAAGAACATATTAATCTCAAAATTTAACAAGAAGTCAATCTGATTTCTGACCTTAAATAAAAGGAGACGAGACCTAATATGTAGCCAAACTGATATTTATAAGAGATTAGAAGAGAATTGACCAAGTCTGTAACCCTATAGATCTTATATGTACTATTGCTTTGAAAGAAATGATTAAGGTCAAAAATGAGATAAAGCTTGAAGCTTGAAGCTCTATGTATGTATTATTTTGTTCTCATGTCAGCAAAGACCTGCTTTAGGTCTAGTCGTAAACCTATTGACCTTAGTATGTTGCAAAGGTATGGTATTCTTTAGTTTAGAAGACTGGATCAATTATTGACAAGTATATAATGTTGAATAATTCTAAGTGACCTTGTTGTACATGTAAATGATGATCAAACGAGTACAAGGACCAAGAAGTCAGAGAACCAGATTGCAATATAATCTGTACCACTAGGTCGCATTCAGGAATTTTTGGTTTGAAGGTTGGAATGATAAATCTATTGTGACATATCTTATGAAAAAATTAAAGTAGGAAAGGTATTAAGGTTTGTATAAGATTGTGGTAAAGAACAATGCTTGTTGTCCTTAAATGGCATCCAAAAGTCTATCTTGAATGTTGTTTTGTTCCTATCTATCACATAGATGTTTTTGCATTGGATGGTCATCTCCCTTTAAAACCCTTGTTGATGAAGGTGTAATTTTCCTCCAATATTGCTCAAGGATTGTTGAAGAGTCAGTGAACCAAGAAGGAAGGTAAGTCTCTTGCAAGACTTGGTGAATGTGAAAGCATTTGTAGCTTTGAGCTTTTGATTAAAAGGTCTGCATATACCCATAGTTAAGAATGTTGATTTGGGCTAGCATCGGATGTGCTCTAGCCAGAAAAATTAGTGGAGAGTCTAAAGCACATGAGATTTCCAAGACCCAAAAATGGTTTGGGCAAATTCTACCCGGTTAAGGAGATACTAAAATAATTAATATTTTTAATGGAGTTCCTAAGTCTAAACTTAGGAAAAATAAAATATTAATGGGTATTGATATAAAATTGGGTTAGAAGGTTCTAAATGACATGGATCAAGCCAAATCTAATCTTAGCCGTTGATTAGAGATATAATCTTGGTCGTTGAAGGACCAACAGGAAAAGTATAAGAGGAGGCTTGAGGGTCAATTGGAGAATACACCAGAGTGATCAGTCATTCGATTTTCTAGAGCAGGGTTTGCTAAGAGAAATCGAAAATCAGTGATCAATTTGTAGTGAGGGGCAGTGAGTACGAGGCAGAGATAGTGCCGGAAGTCCAGCACAGAGGCAGAGAGGCAAACACTAAGCCAGAGGGAGCCACGCAGAGGCTAAAGAGACTACACAGAGGCTAGAAGGGCCTATGTCATCCACGCAAAGGCTGCAGGAGTGACGCAGAGGCTCATAGAGGCTACGCAGTGCCTAAGAGGGTTGACACAGAGGGTTTCGAGCTGACGCAAAGGCCAGAAGGGTTGACGCTAAGCTTCAAATTGTGCTGGAGAGGGTTTCACGGGGCAGACTTTCAGAATATTCGCTTCCGAATAGAGAGGTATTACTGTCGTATTATTTTCTCTGTCGGGTGAGTCGGTTTGGCACCCAATTGTACTCAAAAAAATTGCATAATAATATAACCCTCAGAATTGCTGCACCGGTTTTCCCATGTTGGGTTTTTCCAGGGACATTTGTCCAAAAATAACAGTGTCACTTGTGTGTTTGTCTATTTCTTCAGTTGTTGATCTATAGATGGTTGAGAGTGTATTGTGTCTATTTCAATGTTTATATGGTTAAACATCTTGTTAATATTTAAACAAGAAGGAGAAATAAACCAAAGAATACAGATAAAATTTCTAATGGGTAATACTTAGAAATTTCAACATGGTATCAAAGGGTTGCAGATCACATGAGAGCTAAAGGCACCAACTGAATCAGAGCATTTGCAGCAGAAACAGTTGTCCTGAGTGATAGAAGTCGTTCCTCACAGAAAGCAGCAGAGAAGGGTTGACGCAGAGGGACTGCGTCATCAGTTCGAGCCAGAGGGAGGCCAGCGCAGAGGCTGAGGAGGGGGGAAGAGGCTCACGAAGAGCCGTGCAGAGACCAGGAGGGTTGACGCAATTGGCTAATGGAACAATTCAGCCAGTGTCGGGATTGCGCAGAGCCTAGAGGCTCAATCCTTTAGTTGCTAGGGCATAGGACGTTGTGGGCAGTTTGCAGGGAGTGAAGTTGGTGGCGTGTTGTTTCTGCCGAGACAGAATAGTACCTAATGGGGCAAAACCAAAGTAGAGGGAGTCGCTACCTTGGCAGATTTCTAGCCAAGAAATCCAGATCATTGTTGCAGGTGCATAGGAGATCGGAGAGGTGCGACTCGACAATTGGCCGACGGATTTCCAGGAGGGAAATCAAGACTCAGAGGGAGTCTAACAGAGAACTTCCAGGAGGGAAATCGAGACTCAGAGGGAGTCTAGCAGAGAACTTCCAAGAGGGAAGTAGCGACTTAGAAGGAGTCAAAGAGAGAACTTCCAGAGGGAAGTAGAGACTCGAAGGAGTCAAAAGGAAGAGCAGAGAGATGGCCATTATTGGACTGAGGATCAGGGCAGGCTGGACGGGGCGTCCAACTTTGTCGTCTGGAAGGCCAGGTCCTGTCCATTCTAGATAGACATCGCATCAAGGCCTTTGCCTTGAGAACAGTGGCTATCCCAGTTGACCCAGCTGACAATGAAAAGTACGAGGAAGCAATGGCCAAAGCGAAATGCATAATCCTTGATGGAGTCAAGGATCATGTGGTCCAGCATATTCTCAGGAAGGAGACGGCAAAGGAAATGTGCGACACCTTGAATACATTGTACCAGCATACTTCCATGCATGATGCTACTAAAGAATCAACTGCGGTCATACCAGATGCAGAAAGAGGAGTAGATAGATCACTTCCTCGGCAGGTTGAAGGAGATCCAGGACCAACTGACTTCGATAGGGGCCATGTCGGATCAGGAGTTGATGGTGAGGACCGTTCTAAACACAGTCTCCGAGGAGTGGGAGACATTTGTCCAGAGTATCCTGGGCAGAGCGAATCTTCCAAATTGGGAAGAATTGTGGGCAGCTCTTCGCCAAGAAGAGATCAGACGGCTGTCCAAGACAGGAAGTAGTAGCAAAGGAGTCCGGGTCAAGAAAGAGGAGGAATAGGATGCAGCTCTGGCATCTGCGGGGAAGCAGGAGAAGAGGAAGAAAAAGGACCTCTCCGAGATAAAGTGCTTCAATTGTGGGGAATTGGGGCATTATGCAAACCAATATCCAAGGAAGAAAAATAAGGGAGGGGCATCTAACTCCAAGGCAGCGCCAGCGAAGGCGGAGAAGGAGGTAGAGGAGGATGATGATTGCGCCATGAGTGCTCATGTACCTCTAGAGAAGAGGTGGGGAGACATCGAGCTGTAGTCAGGAAGACTACAGGCGATGAGGGGCAGGATCCTTGAGGTACCCAAACTCTTGGATTATACCTGGCTACGGGAGCCCTGAAGTGAGAGTAGCAAGATGGCAGATGTCAGTAGAAACGGATGCGGATGAAGCGGAAGAGAGTGCTACAATGCAGTAGTCTCGTGCAGCGCAGAGAGGGTTGCAGTAGTGCGAGAGGCAGGGAGTTGTTGCAACAGCACAAAGGCAGTAGAGGGAGCACAAGATAGCAGCAGAGAGAGCTTCAGCATCGGGAGTGTTTCTAGCCTGACGGGGATGTCAGTAGTTGGGTGGATCAGTTACTTACTTCTCAATAACTAAGTTGAAGTGCAGTAGCAGTTAGTAGTAGCACGATGCAACATGATGAGAGGGGGTTGCAGTGCAGATGTAGTGTTGGGAGAAAGGACCAGTAGCAGCACAGATGCAAAGGGAGTTGTCGTACAGATGCAGCAGTGGCAGTGGTAAAGCCATGGGCAGCAGTACAGGATGCAGTAATGCAAAGGATGTTGGGCGGGGAGGCCTAGCATCAGCACAGGTACCGGTGTCGTATAATCAGAGTGATGCTCAGTAAGGAGTATTACTAGAGCACAGTCCTCGCTAACAAGGAGTGTTGATTTTGGGTAGCATCGGATGTACTCTAGCCATGAAAATTGGTGGAGAGGTTAAAGCACATGAGATCTCCAAGTCCCATAAATGGTTTGGGCAGATTCTACCTAATTAAGGAGATTAAAATAATTAATATTTTTATTGGAGTTCTTAAGTCTAAACTTAGGAAAAATAAAATATTAATGGGTATTAATATAAAACTTGGTTAGAAGGTTCTAAATGACATGGATCAAGCCAAATCTAATCTTAGTCGTTGATTAGAGATGTAATCTCGGCCATTGAAGGACCAACAGGAAAAGTATAAGAGGAGGCTTGAGATTAGTTGGAGAATACACTAGAGTGATCAATCATTCGATTTTCTAGAGCAGGGTTTGCTAAGCAAAATCTGATTAGTGTTCAGTTTGCAACGAGGGGCAGTGAGTACGAGGCAGAGATAGTGTCGGAAGTCCAACGCAGAGGCAGAGAGGTAGACGCTAAGCCAGAGGGAGCCACGCAAAGGCAGAAGAGACTGACTAGAGGCCAGAAGGGCCTGCTTCATCCACGCAAAGGCTGCAAGAGTGATGCAGAGGGTCGTAGAGGCTGCAGCGCCTAAGAGGGCTGACACAGAGGGTTTCGGGCTAACGCAAAGGCCAGGAGGGTTGACGCTAAGCTTCAAATTGTGTTGGAGAGGGTTTCGTGGGCAGACTTTCCGAATATATGCTTCTGAATAGAGAGGTATTACTGTAGGATTATTTTCTGTCAGGTGAGCCGGTTTGGCACCCAGTTGTACTCAGAAAGACTGCATAATAATATAACCCTTAGAATTGCTACACCGGTTTTCCCAAGTTGGTTTTTTCAAGGACATTTGTCCAAAAATAACGGTGTCACTTCTGTGTTTGTCTATTTCTTTCAGTTGTTGATTTGTAGATGGTTGAGACTGTATTGTGTTTATTTCAATGTTTATATGGTTAAACATCTTGTTAATATTTAAACAAGTAGGAGAAATAAACCAGAGAATACAGATAAAATTTATAACGGGTAATATTTAGAAATTTCAACAAAGAACCCTAGCTAAACCCTAGTATGCTAAGGTATATAAATGAAACCTTAAGATTGAAGTGTTCTTCGATTTGACATATTGAGCTTTGTATCGTCACTCAAATTCTCACTTGAAGTACTCTTGAAGGAACTCAGTGTTTTCTGATATAGACTCTGTGTACAAAAGTATTGAAGGTATAAAACTGAGAAGTCATGAACTCATTGGTCATGACAAGATCATTAGTTGAATCCTTCCTCAAGGTTGAGGATCTAAGTAATTCTCAGATCTGGTATTGTCATGGAAAAGAACCTATTGATTGACAAAAGAAGTTGATGATATATGTGTTGATGATATGAGGGCTTGATTCATCTTTGTTACAAAAAGGCAAAGTTATTTGATAATGATAAGGTTCATCATTCTAGGGTTTTAGTATTTAATAAAGATAAATTAGGGTTTATGAACCTTAGTATACAAAGAGGGTTGAACAAGAAAGCTCTTGTGTATTGAACATTTCTATCGAAAAGGAGAAAACCCTGGCCTCTGCATGGAAGAAATGGCATCAAGATGGTGATGTGGATGAGGTGCAAGATGAATGCAAGAAGTCTAAAGATCAAGAGAGAGTTGATATCCTCTCAAAAGATAAGTATCTCTCTTTCATTATTATTGTTGTTAATTAGATAGTCTCTTGTCACTGGATTTTTTGCTTAACTATGATTGTTCTTCCATGGCCTCCTGGTGAGGAGTACAAGTACATATTGAAGGTTACCCAAGGTATTTGGCAACAAATGGAAGAACATATCAAGGTTGCAACAGAGAGACTCTCTGTGATAAGAGATATTGTAATGGACAAGATTTGGACTCAGAGGGAGTAGAATGCCAAGACAAAGTATGAATGGATGGCATAAAGTACAAAGCTAAGGATCATCTCAATAAGAGGGAAAAGACTATGAAGGAATGTCTTGTCAGGTTACAGGTACACTTCTGTTGAAAGTTTATTGTATTCATGATTTTGATCTGATGGATGCAGAGATCGTCTTCTTTGATGAAAGAAAAAAGGGTGTACATAAGAACTACCTCAAGATGGTGAGGTACATGAAGAAGTTCTACACTTGTAAGTAGAAAGAAGGCTTTGTGCAAGCTCCTCTGAGTTGATGCACTCAAATTAGGTGATTGATCCTACATGACTTTTTAACAAAAGCAGAAAAGCTCATACGTCAAGAGGGAGTTGCATCAACCAGAAGATTTGCTCTAGAGGAAGAGATCTCTCCAGGAACCCTTGCTTAGCTTCAAAAGGAGTTGACCTCAAATGAAGCATCTTGTTTAGGTAGTTGATCGTACCTATGACAAAACGGAGCAAATCAGGATTATTATGGTAGGATTTGCTTCAGGATGAATACTCAGATAGGATGATGGATCAAGAAAAAGGAAGTAGATATGTTTATGGTTGAGCTACGGAACATCGCTCAACATGTGTTTGAAGTACCAGGATGGTACAGTTGCTCATAACACAGTTAGATCTGTACAGCTGCAGGAATACAAATTCGGCAAGAAGTGTTGAAAACAGAGGGAGTTTATATATTGCTTCTGATTGGGCTTCAATCTCATGGATGAGCAGGAAGCAAGACGGTTGTTGCACTCAAAAGCTGAGTATGTTGCAGTTTGAAAGGCAAGCTATGAAGTTATATGATTATAGCCTGTAGGGATATTTGATCAGGTGCAGGTGATAGCATAATGATGAGTTAGGGCACCTTGGGAACTAGTATCACTACATTCGTGACATGATGCAGAAGAGAGCAATAAGGCTCGAGTACATATCCACTAATGCACAAGTAGTTGATGTTCTGACAAAGTTGGTGCCCAGGGATAAGTTCATGCACTTCAGAGACAAGTTGGGGCTCGTAGATATTACCCCTCTCGTTAAGAGGGAGTGTTGATATGTCTGCAGCACAGATGGACATTCTCCCGATAGGGAGAATTGGTCCAATAGGCCCAAAGTTCTCAACAAGGAAGGTTGAGTGAGTGCCTCTTGGAGGAGGACCCTGATCACACACTAGAAATGGTGGAGTGAGGTCCTAGACCCTGATCACACACCGTGTAGGGTGGAGTGAGTGCCTTTAGCATCTGGACCTTGATCACACACTGGTTAGGGTGGAGTGAGGTCCTTTCAACATCTAGACCCGATCACCAACCAAGAAGGGGTTGAGTGAGGTCTTGGCCCAGAGTGCTCACCAAGCATGGTGACTGAGTGCTTGCTAGTTGAGGGTCTCATCATTTTGGCCTAGGAAGAGGCCATGGGATTCAAGGACCGATCACTCTAGAGGAGTGAATCCTGACATGTTGATGACATTGCCATGGGTTTGGTACTACCCAGATATGGTCACTAGCATATGTTGATGGTGATGTCAGAGATACCTACTAGTTGATGATGACAATGAGTTGATGACGAGGTGATGTTGATAATGTCAAAAATGCTATTAAGGTTGATGATGATTTGTTATAACGTTTTCATAGATAAATTTTGTCAATGTGAGAACATCTAGATAGTCATTATGAATACCTCCCTAGTTGGGAGTGTTGATTTTTGTAACTATGGTCGATCTTCATAATGTATAATTGAGTCACTATGTATTTGTAAAGCATATTTAAATGCTAAGGAGTCAAAAGAAAATTATTTTGAGTCAACGTCCCATTGTGACTTTCAAAGAGACAAAATTTGAAATTTTGAAATTTAAGTTTTGGCTCCAAAAAGTAAGGTCTGTCTCCTCCTAGTCGAGTCGGCGCTCTTGAATGTTCTAGACGGCTCCATAAGATCAAGTTGGATTCCTAAATGCATAGGTCGGCTCCAGCAAGGGACACATCCATTCGCCCTAAGAAACAACTATATATAGGGCCTATTTGCCCCTCCAAAAGTAACACTCACAACTCGCATCATCTGAGGCAACTTCCGCCTATTTTGAGGCTTTATTAGCTTGCATTTGTGGTGTATATGGCTCACATCTGCTTTGAGAAATGACTCGCATCTGTGGAAGGATAAGGCTTGCATTTTTCTGAGATATGGCTCGCATCTGTGTCTAGATACAACTAGCTTTTGTGGCAGCATATGGCTCACATATATTGCATCTATAACTTCTGTGGCATCTTATAATTCGTATCTATGGAGGGTCGAGAATTTGGAAGTGCAGATTCAAGAAAGTAGTGCAGTTCAAATTCAAGCTTCTGTGATCCATATCATAATGTATAGAGAATTTTTCGGAAGAAATCATATTAAAGATTTTGGTCAACGCGTTTCGAACCAGCGAGTGTGGTTCATCTTCAGGACACGATGAAGAAACAAATCTAGGAAGAAGGTTAAATAGGGAGACAGGTCAACCTAACAGCTAGAAGATAACAGCTATATTTGACCGGGGGAGGGGTAGGGGAATGTTTAATCTTTAGATAAATTTTATGTATTTTTTTTTAAATATATTATATATAGTTATATTATTATATATTTAACGTTTTTTGTTATGGTTTTTTTTTTATGATATATAATCAAGAATATAATCAGTTTTGTTGAACTATTTCAATTATATTGAATATAAAAATTAATATCAAATTTATATGATATACAATATATAATTTGGTTATTTATTAATCTATATAAATAATAATTGTTTAATCTCATATAAAGAATTTAAATTAATTATTAAAAGATCTATAATGAAATAAAGATATGTTTAAGATATTTGATTATTTTTTATATATTTGTAATGGTTTTGAATTTATGAATATAATATATTAAGAATAAGATAATAACTAAATATTTTTATTGAGCTATATTCAATTAAATTATAATAATATTAATAAATTGTATATAAATTAATATATATATATAATATGGTTTTTAAGTCGATATTATATTATACATTTAATTAATGTTTATCTAAATATAAAGATCAGATAATTATTAATTACATCTATATATGAAAACTAAAGATTAGGTTTTAGGAATATTTGATTCTTCTTATTAGTTTATATAATATAAGATATAATCAAAGATACTAATTATATTATTATATGTATATATATATATTCCATTGTATAGTTAAAGTTTAACATTTAATAAAAAGGGATTCTAATATTACTAAAACAATAGTATAATTAAAAATAATGTTGGTAATAAAATATTGTTCATAATAATAATAATCCAAAAGAATAATAATAATTACAAAACAAAACAAAACCAAAAAAAAACAAAAGAAAGGGGCCTAGATAAAGATGGAGAAAACTAAGAGGAGAGAGTGGGAATCCAACAGCTGCTAATTTTCCAGCCGTCGTCCCTATTAATATTACTGGAAGACCTCTCAATTTCAAAACTGCATTGTTATTCTTAGGAAAGCTAAGCCCCCTAGGAATAACATCACCATAGGTGAGTTCGAAGCCCTAAAATCCCTGAACAGGAACCCTAACATCGTCGTTTTAAAAGCTAACAAAGAGGGGGTTGTTGTTATCCTTGATAAGGAAGATTGTCGGAAGAAGATGCTGGATCATCTGATCAACCGTGGAAGCCACAAAAAGCTTGACAAGAATCCCTTGAAAAAGATTTCTAAAACTGTCGCTCTTGCTATTAAATCTAGCAGCTCGGTTGGTTCCTTTAGTCATAAGCTAATTGAAAGTAGCCGTATCACTCTCAGGATTTATGGGCTTCCCAAAATCAATAAAGAGGAAGTCCCCCTTAGACCCATTGTCAACACCATTGGTGGGCCAACCTACCTTTCAGCTAAATATCTAGCCATGAAGTTGAAACCCCTGGTAGGGCAGACGGAGTCCTTTGTCAAAGACTCCTCTTCTTTTGTTAAAGAATTAGAAGATATGAGATTTGAACCAAGTGACAATCTTGTCAGTTTTGATGTTGTTTCCCTGTACACTAGCATCCCCATTAAGGATGCCCTTGATGTCATCTTTCGCCTTACTGATCCCGACACGACCAAATTAGTTGAGATCTGCCTCACTTCTACATTTTTTCTATTTTGAAGGTGAGTTCTATGAACAAACCTGTGGGGTTGCCATGGGTTCCCCCATGTCCCCTATCGTCGCTAACCTGTTTATGAAAGATTTTGAATCCAAGGCTTTATCCTCAGCTTTATTTAAACCCAAGCTTTGGAAAAGATTCGTTGATGACACCTACAGCATATGGCAACACGGGCCTAAGAATTAGACTTGTTTTTCCAACATCTCTATAATCAGTCTAACTCCATCCAGTTTACGATGGAGCGTGAGGTCAATGGTTGCCTTCCTTTTCTTGATGTCCTCATTTCTAGGAAAGTTGATGGATCTTTCTCCCATGAGGTATATCGAAAAAAGACTCATACTGAGCAGTATCTTCATGCCAACTCTCACCATTTTCCTGCTCAGAAGATAGGTGTTCTCAACACGTTAGCCACTCGAGCTCTTAGAATTTCTGATGAAGACCATTTTTCTAAGGAAAAATCCCATCTCCTTAATGTTTTTGTCCAAAATGGCTATAGTAGGCAGCAGGGTGTCAAAGCTTTCCTCAAAGCGAGCAAAGGTCCCAAGGTCAAGAAAGAAGCATAATATTCCCTCGACCTTTTGACCCCTCAGCACCATTAGAAGTTCCCTTAAGTCTGTTAAAGACTACATTAACCCTATGGATATGAAAGGTGTTTATATCATCCCTTGTTCCTGTGGTACCTCATACATCGGCGAAAATGGTCATTCTATTAACTAGAGGATTAAGGAACACGCTGCTGATATCAAGCACGGGAGGACCAAATCTTCAACTTTGACCGAGCATGCAAAGAAGACCAAGCATCATATATGCATTGAGGAGGCTAGGGTTATCGCTAAGATTCCTCATTTCCACAATCGTAAATTTAGGGCAACCACTAGAGAGGTCTTCCAGTAATATTAATAGGGACGACGGCTGAAAAATTAGCAGTTGTTGGATTCCCGCCCTCTCCTTTTAATTTTCTCCATCTTTATCTAGGCCCCTTGGTTTTTTTTTTTGGATTATTATTATTATGAACAATATTTTATTATCAACATTATTTTTAATTATACTATTAGTTAGTAATATTAGATTCCTTTTTATTAAATGTTAAATTTTTATACAATGGATTTAATATATAATAATCTTTTAATTTTTTTTTAATCTTTATTATATCGTTATATTATACATTCATAGAAAATCAATTTTCTAAACCTAATCTCATTTTTCATATAGATCGTATTAATTAATTTGGATTTCTTTATATTAGATTAACATATTATTAAATGTTATATATATATATATATATATTATATATATATATATATTATATATATATTATTTAATTAATATTAATTATTAATATTATTTTAATTGAATTAGTCATTAAAATTATGTTAGTTATTATCTTTACTCTTTGAGTATTATATTCAAATAAAACCTTACCAAATATAAAAAGAACAATATTTCTTTAAACCTTAATCTTTGTTTTTCATATATAGTCGTTAATAATTAATTTTATTTTTATTTGAGATTACACATTATAAGTTTATATAAATATTATATTTCTATTATAATATATAATTTATTCTTCTATTTTAATTTATTGATTAGGTTCAACAATATTGATTAGTTCTTCTTGATTATTATATACGTAAATTAAAACCATAACAAATAGAGCCGTAAATATATACATAATTATTTTAATAAATTAAAATAATAAATTTACTATTTATTAAACATTCCCCTGCCCCTTCCCAGTCAAATATAGCTGTTATCTTCTGGTTATTAGATTGACCTATTTAACCTTCTTCCTAGACCTGTTTCTTCATCGTGTCCTGAAAATGAACCACACTCAATGATTCGAAACGCGTTGACCAAAATCTTCAATGTGATTTCTTCCGAAAAACTCTCTATACAAAGTAGTGCAGGATCAAGAGCGAAGTGCAAGTTCAGGTGAATTGTCTAGGAGGATGAACAGTAGACCAGGTTTGACCTAGTTAGACTAAGCAGTGTCTCTGTTGAACTAAAGAATTCTCTATTGAAAAAGGTTGCTGAGTTTTTCCTTTCAAGGGTTTTCCCAGGGTAAATCTCTTGTATTCTTGTGCATCTGTCTCTTTATGATCTCACTGTACTAATGTGTTATATGGTTGATGTCTTTCAGATTTCTGTATAATTATTGAATGATGGAATACTAATAAGAACGTAAAAAGATCAAAGATAATTATCAGGTTGAAAGACACTATAAAATTAACACAAGGATGACATCTAGTAAAAGAAGTCTTGGCCAGAAGTTAAAGCAGAAGAACAATTGGGCTGATAAAGAAGGTAATTAAACTCCCACTGATGAAGGCTCTGTGCATCAGAGACGTTATGATTCTGAGGACGAATAAATGTCAAAGATTAGTAATTACTGCTCGAGAATAACACAGGATCTTGAAGAGCGGAATCACGGACACAACTAAGGGAACAGCAACATCAGTCATAGGAGCAACAACACCAACTGTTGCCAACATAATGGCCACAGTCACAATGGGGCCATCATCCACAAAGTAACAATACTTAATAAGTCTGATGCAGTCAAACTCTGTAGCAACAGTGAAACCATGCATAGGCACTCAGTAATCAAAATTTAGCTAGCAATAGAAAAGTAAGGATGGAAAACAGATATATTATATGAGCTTTGAAGTAACCATTATCTCATAACCCATTAGCAGCAATAGCATAAGTACACCAGGTTATTCACTGGCACATAACAGCAACCATTTAGAAATTCATTATATAGCAAAATATATAAGTGGGGTGCAGCATTACTATCCATACTAATAACTTATAAGTCATTCATTTCTCATTAACCTTCATCAATCCTCACAACTCAATCAGTATCTGCTATCCTAAAATCAGCAGCCTTAACAAATACTATACATTTGTTTTAATACAAAAAGCAAAAAGATCCATGGATGTGACCCAACTATTTGACAATCAGCTGCAATAATTGCATTCTATTATCTCTGGTTTGCTCTTCAAGATACATCTATTGCAACTTTATCCAATTTCATGCCCAATATTCATTTAAACATTATTTCGATCATTACATGCAAGGCATCAAGTTGACCAAGCTCAAATGGGTGTTCACATACAAAGCATCAAGCTAACCAAGCTCAAACAGGTGCTCACATAGAAAGCATAAAGTTAACCAAGCTCAAAAGGGTGTTCACATAGGTCAGAGGTTCCCTGACCCATATAACAAGAACAACAGTAGTAGTAGAATGATTAACAGCAGGAGACTCACCAGCCTAAGGGCCCACAAGAATTTGGATTCAGATCAAGGCAAAACACAAAAAGGGTGATCACATCAGTTACAGATACCCTGACAAGGGAAAACCCCACGTAACAACAATAGCAGTAGAATGATCAACAGAAGGAACCTCACCACCCTAAGTGCCCACAAGCATTTGGATCCACATCAAGGAAAAGCAGGTGATCTGGCTCTAGAGGAAGAAGTTGCCATGACACCAGCTCCATGGAGCAGGCCACCCAATAACAAGTCTTCTTAACAAAAGTTATGTAGCATGTTGTTGGCAATGTTGCCATTGATGTCAAATGGACATGATTACAAGTTTGATGTTTGATGTTGCAAAGTGTTATGTTGAAAATTCAAGGCTGACTTGAAGAACTCAAAGGCTGATTAAAGTGATGTGATGTGCAAAGGTTGATCATTGTTGAATGCAAATTGTTAATTATTCTGTTGATTATCTTGTTGTTTGGTTTACAATCAAAATGAAAATATGGCACATGAGATTTTGAGCGTTAAGTTGAAGAATTGATGCTTGCATTGAACAGAATCATTCATACAGCGTATAGTATAACACAAGCCATGAAACCCATGAATTATCATGTTGTTGATGTTGGAGACATTACAGAAGAATCCTTAAAGCCATTAAAATGCGGCTGGTACAAATCTAAAAAAAGAATTAAAAATGTAGCTAGTACAAATCTGAAAATAATAATAATAAAATTCAAGCTTTGCCTTTGGCAATCATTGATGTTGGACCCCAAATTTTCAGTTTTCCAAGCAATTCATGGAGTATTTGTATTGAGCTTAATTTCAGATTTGGAAACGAAGAGGCAGATTGTGAACAGTCCTAGAAGACCAAGTGATAACACTTAATTCGAATTCCTACATGGAATGCAAATAGTCAGAGAGCCTAGTTTATAAAAGAAGCCATTTTGAATGAAAAACAAGTTAGTGAATTGATCTCTGAAAGAAAAAGGGCTCATAAACGACCCTGGCAAGAAGCATAGAAGAGAAGGAACAGAAGCAAAGCAGAACTGAGAAAGAGTAGCAGAGAAGAGAAGCAGCAAAATAAAGGACAGAATCAGAGTTCATAGGAGAGAAAAGTAACCAGGTAACCAGAAATATTTTTTTGTAATTTGAGTAGGGAATTGTAGTCTCCTTTCAGGTGGTGGCCTGAAAAGAATAAGTTGGAGTCTGTAAGTGGAAGTAAGAGTTTCCAAGCAAGTTGTAGCTTGCAGAAGTAATTGAGGTAGCAGCCCCCTGTAGGTTGGAGCCTACAGAAAATCTGATGTAATAAGGGAGTAGGAGTTTGCCTTCACACCACTTCAGCCAAAATTCGTGGCTTTTCCCTTTATGGGTTTCCAACTTTCCACTCATATCTGGTGTCTTCATATGTTGTATGTTGAATATTTCACTTGTGTGAATGCTTTTGAATTCATTTTATATGTTGAACACAAATGTCTATCTGATAACAGCAAAAGAAACAATTAAGAGCTGAACATATACATAAGTCATTAGCTGCAAAAGAAAATACTTGAAAGTAAAAAATTAACTTGTATTGATTGTTTAAAAAAACACAATTACTGATTCACCCCACCTCTCAGTAATTGTCAAATATTCACCAATTGGTATTAGAGCAGGTTCCTTCTGTAACAGCGTTACAGCTGAAACGAAAGATCTAGTGCATTAAAATGGTCAGTCAGGAAGGATATTCAACAAATAAAGTACCTATGTTCAATGGAACAAACTATACCTTCTGGAAAATAAGAATGAAGACATATCTAATGTTTCTTGGTGTAGATGTTCGGGCTGCAGTGGAGAATGGCTATGAGGAGCCACCTATGATAGGTGTTAATTTTAGGTATGTTCTATGCTAGAGCAATTTATTTC
Source organism: Pinus taeda (assembly GCA_000404065.3). Taxonomy (NCBI): domain Eukaryota; kingdom Viridiplantae; phylum Streptophyta; class Pinopsida; order Pinales; family Pinaceae; genus Pinus; species Pinus taeda. The sequence continues at coordinate 177,874 of APFE030489430.1, forward strand.
AATTTCTCTTCCAGATTAGCAATCACATCAGCATAACGTAAACTGCAGCTAGAACATAAATATAAATCGCAGAAGACAAGCCAAGACAAGAGGACACAAGATGTGGCGCCAGCCAGGGACAAACCCCAATGTGGGGAAACCCTTGATCAATTCTTCTTTTATGTTCTTCAAAGTTCAACAGAGAAAGTGAGAGAGATAGCGAATTTATAATAGAAGTCAATATTTTGACTTTTGATATCGCATGAGATCAGTTGAAGACATATCGCTTCAACTGATTCTCTAAGGTGACTCCTTCACCTATCAGAGTGTTGCCTTTCGTCCATATAAACCTGTGACACCATGTTGTACAGGTCCTCCTCATTGTTGCACCATTGAAGCCATCACTACAGTATCACTGAGATCAGCCTTGACATTATGTCAACGAGGTCTTCTTCAACATGATGATTGTGCCTTATATCTTCATCATCATTGAGACAGTGATCCTCATTAATGCTTTTCATCAAGTAGTCCTAGTTATTATATCATTCCTCCATTACTAGTTTGTTGGAGCTTTAGGACTGTTTCTTCATATAGACTATGATACTGCTCCTTATGTCGAGACAGTGAGATATAGATCTGAATCTCACTGTGATGTATGATCTCTCTGTATCCCTGTGATCATCACTGAGATTGACTGCTATCTACTGTAGGAATACCTTCATGATCTTTATGTCCACATCTGAAACTTGTCTTGAACCTTTTATTCGAGATAGATATGCCGAGAGTGACATGCCCAGACTTTGCTGTGGATAATACCTTCAAATCTTAAGTCTATCCAGACTTTGTTGAGGAGAACTTATTCATTGCTCCATGCATCGAGGTTGTGACTACACCTAAAACCCAAACCAGGTGCAGTCAAACCCTGCGGCTCCTCTTTTCAAGACTGCGTCTGCTTTCTTCATGACAGCAGCTTCCCTTTCCAAGACTGTGGCTTCATGCGTTGACTGTGGCTACACCTCCTCATTGTTGTGGCTCCTCTTCTTCGTGACTGCAGCTCCACGCCTTAACTGCGGCTTCACCTCCTCATGACTGCGATTATGACCGCGATTGTTCCATATGACAGTCACTGCATGTAGGGAGTCTCTCTGCCCTGCGTATGAATGACTTCCAAAACAGCATATAGCATTCACAATTACCAGCGTATAATACCCATTATGAACAGCATATAAAGACAGCATATAAGTCTTCCTGATCTGCGTATATGTCTCCATTATAAACAACGTATAAGCCTCTCTGATCTGCGTATATGGGAGCCTCCTCCTGCGTATAAGACTTCTGGACAGCGTATTAGGGCCTATGTATAAGGTTTCTGGACAGTGTATTAGGTCTCTGTCTGCTGCGTAGATCATCCTCATATGCCTACGGCTTCCTGCGGTTAGGGCATCACCCTTGGGCCAGCGTATCTTCAATGTGTCTCTCCTTCACCAAAACCCAAAGACGTGGAGAGGAGGAGGCCACATATGAAGAGGATGTGTGTTCCAAATGATTTCAAGTCCTCTATATTTATACTAAAACGTAGATGATGAATAGACACAACTATTGGGCTCCTAAGCCTACATAGGATGCTGGCCGACTTGACAATATGTCTTATAATACAAATAAATTCATAACTCCATGAATACTTATCGGAATCGGATGATCTTTAGATCAATCCTACACCTCTCAATGAGAGGGATCAAATAAAAATATCAACTGCCATAAATAAGATGATCCACATGAAGTTTGGCCCTAGTTGCCAATTTCACACTCCCTCTCAACTAGGGAGAACTCCATCCGCTGATCCATCTATCCGACTGTACTATCTCTACCATCAATGCCCTGCACTGCTCTGCTCAGCTCTGCTAGCTCTACTCAGCTCTGCTAGCTCTGCTCAGCTTTGTTCAGCTCTGCTGGCTCTACTCGACTCTACTAGCTCTGCTCTGCTCTACTCAGCGCTCCTCAGCTCTGCTAGCTTTGCTCAGCTCTGTTGGCTCTGCTCTGCTCTGCTGGCTCTACTTGGCTCTGCTTTGCTGGCTCTGCTCTGTTCTGCTGAACCATGAAGAAGAAGAATTGATTGAGAATGTGCCATACCATTCTCCACTGACCCAAAGTCAGTCTTGGAGTGTGTACCACTGGTCCCAGACCAGTCCTCAACCGACCCGAAGTCAGTGTCATAGTGGGTACAACTCCTACAACTGGTCCCAGACCAGTCCTCTACTGACTCGAAGTCAATCTCAGAGTATGTACCATTGGTCCCAGACCAGTCCTCTACTGACCCGAAGTCAGTGTCATAGTGTACAACTCCTACCACTAGTCCCAGACCAGTCCTCTACTGACTCGAAGTCAGTCTCAGAATATTTACCACTGGTCCCAAACCAGTCCTCTACTCACCCGAAGTCAGTGTCACATTGGGTACAACTCCTACCACTGGTCTCAGACCAGTATCATTGATCCCAAATCAATGAAGGTCATCCTAACATAGGGAATACGGTAGATGCAACGATGCGTCCATCGGTACTACTATGGTCCCTATCCTCATTTCCCTGCTCATTGATCAAATGAGAGGTACTTCCCATGAGTCCCGGACTGCATGGGTAGGATGCCTTTACAGGAGAACTAATCAATCTTGTCCACAGGAGAGAGAATCATCCTATCCCACAATCGCCATGGAGAACACATCATCCAGGCCTCGCAAGAGAACTAATCATCCTGCTACACAATCGTCATGGAGAACACATCATCCAGACCTCACAGGAGAATTAATCATCCTGCTACACAATCATCATGGAGAACACATCATCTAGACCTCACAGGAGAACTAATCATCCTGCAACACAAGAGAGAGAATCATCTTGTCCACAGAAGAGCGAATCATCCTGTCCAGTGCGCACCACCAGGGGAGGGTGAGTCACCCTGTGGTCGTATGTTGCTCCAGTAAGAACCATAAGCCCCCAGAGCTCCCAGAGCTCAAAGTATACAACATGCAGGACCCTTGTACAAGGGTCTCTTGACGACTCCAAGTTGTTCGGGAAAATCACAGATTTGATCTTTCCCCCAGGGCTTAGACAAAGTGTAGCGACCTGTACATCATCTCATAGCGATGGAGCTTTCTTTCTCATAAACTTACCATATCCCAGATAAGGTAGTATTTGATGTCTATCTGCTAGAGCAATCGTCGAATACAAGATTCCTCAATAATCGAATCCCACCTCTGGTTGTCACAGAGAATCACAATGGTATTCATCATGTGTACAAACAGCTCACTGAAGAGCTTCCCCAACCAGGCAGCTTCATACAAGATCATACTCGTAGATATGTATCCGGTCTCGGCGGTGCTTATAACAACTGACTTCTACTTCCTGCTCATCCATGATATCAAAGCAGAATCCAAAGAGAAACAACACTAATAAGTGCTCTAGTGATCCTCCACATTGCCTGCCCAATCAGCATTTGAATAATCATGCAATTTCATATTTCCGGCAGTGTATCTCAATCCATGAGAGTTTGTGCCCTGAAGACATCTCAAAAGATTCTTGGCACCAATCCAGTGAGGCTCGACCAAATATGAACTCCCCATGCTAACTGCAAAACATATGTCCGGACAGAAGTTCACCAAGAACTTTCCCAAATCTGGTCCGACATCACTACCATATAACTTCTAAAAGTTAGATCCTCGAGGTAGTCACAGGCTTGCAGTGTATCATTTCACATCCGGAATCCAACTCCCTCTTAGTTCTACAAGTGAGAGGGTCTGCATAGGTCGTCCTCATAAGATGCTGGTATGAGAGGTCTATCATCCACAACCTTCGGATGGTTTGGATCCATTTCACTCCTAGTGAATCTCAGCTTTATCAGACAGCTATCGATCCTCTCATATTATGCCCCGGGTGTTTTGCTACAAACCATAGAGGGCTTTCTTCCACCTGCATATGCGAGATTCTTGATTATCAATCTCAAACTCCTCGGGTTGTTCCAAACCTGTGGACCTGTTGTATAAGGGGAATGGTCCCCTTATAAGATTTTCCTTCGGTACATCTCAGACATGTACCTTCATGCTCTTTTTGAATCCAGGCATCCCTGTCACCATCTGACTCACAGACCTCCGATGCTGTGTCAATGGACATGGTCCCCAGTGGATTTCCTACAACTTGATACAACCCTGAACTCAAAAACATCTTTGAAAAATCTATTTTCAAACACGTACCTTTCCATCAATGAGTGCCATCCTGAAACCTTTAACTTCCATTTCCGAGATGGACACCAGGTTCTTCTTGCGATCAGGTACATAAAAGAGATTCTGGGGTTCCTTGCTTTCTTTGAAGAGTCGACCATTTCCTTGATGACCTGCATTATCAGTCATTCCTTTGATCATTGAAGATGTCCCTGGAATGATTGTTATCTTCATCAAGAGATGTGTCTCTGCCATTCAGACACTCCTTTGCATGATGGTCGAATTTATTGCAACCAAGGCATCTGCCTTTCCTTCCACCCTTAGATCTGAACTTCCCAATGAAGTAATCTTCCGCTGTGCCATTTTGATAATATTCTCTGCTTCCACTTCACCCTTAGTGAATGAGAAGAGGGATAATGATCCCATTGATCCTTTTGTCATGTCCCAACTGTCTTTGGTGATTGCTCTTTCACTCTTGCTTGGGCATTGCCTTAACCTGGCTCTGTTACCATGTTAATTTTTAGGTATGTTCTATGCTAGAGCAATTTATTTCAATTTCTTTTCCAGATTAGCAATCACATCAGCATAAAGTAAACTACAAATAGAACATAAATATAAATCGTAGAAGACAAGCCAAGACAACAGGACACAATATGTGGTGCCAGCCAGGGACAAACCCCAATGTGGGGAAACCCTTGATCAATTCTTCTTTTATGTTCTTCAAAGTTCAACAGAGAAAGTGAGAGAGATAGTACATTTACAATAGAAGTCAATATTTTGACTTTTGATATCACATGAGATCAGTGGAAGACATATTGCTTCAACTGATTCTCTAAGGTGACTCCTTCACCTATCAGAGTGCTGCCTTTCGTCCATATAACCGTGTGACACCATGCCATACAGGTCCTCCTCATTGTTGCACCATTGAAGCCATCACTACAGTATCACTGAGATTAGCCTTGACATTATGTCAACAAGGTCTTCTTCAACATGATCACTGTGCCTTATATCTTCATCATCATTGAGATAATGATCCTCATTAATGCTTTTCATCAAGTAGTCCTAGTTATTATATCATTCCTCCATTACTAGTTTGTTGGAGCTTTAGGACTGTTTCTTCATATAGACTGTGATACTGCTCCTTATGTCGAGACAGTGAGATATAGATCTGAATCTCATTGTGATGTATGATCTCTCTGTATCCCTATGATCATCACTGAGATTGACTGTTGTCTACAGCAAGAATACCTTCATGATCTTTATGTCCACATCCGAAAATTGTCTTGATCCTTTTATTCGAGATAGATATGCCAAGAGTGACATGCCCAGACTTTGTTGTGGATACTACCTTCAGATCTTAAGTGTACCCAGACTTTGCTGCGGAGAACTTATTCATTTCTCCATGCATCGAGGTTGTGACTGCACCTAAAACCCAAACCAGGTGCAGTCAAACCCTGCAGCTCCTCTTTTCATGACTGCGTCTGCTTTCTTCATGATAGCAACTTCCCTTTCCAAGACTGCGGCTTCATGCATTAACTGTGGCTACACCTCCTCATTGCTGCGGCTCCTCTTCTTTGTGACTACAGCTCCACGCCTTAACTACGGCTTCACCTCCTCGTGACTGCGGTTATGACCGGGGTTGTTCCATATGACTGTCACTGCATGTAGGGAGTCTCTCTGCCCTGCATATAAATGACTTCCAAAACAGCGTATAAGAACAGCGTATAGCAATCATAATGACCAGCGTATAATATCCATTATGAATAGTGTCTAAAGACAACATATAAGTCTTCCTGATCTGCGTATTTGTCTCCATTATGAACAGCGTATAAGTCTCCCTGATCTGCGTATATGGGAGCCTCCTTGACTACGTAGATTAGGGCCTGCGTATAAGACTTCTGGATAGCTTATTAGGGCTTATGCATAAGGTTTTTGGACAGTGTATTAGGTCTCTGTCTGCTGCATAGATCATCCTCATATGCCTGCTGCTTCCTGCAGTTAGGGCATCACCCTTGGGCCAGCGTATCTTCATTGTGTCTCTCCTTCACCAAAACCCAAAGACATGGAGAGGAGGAGACCACATATGAAGAGGATGTGTGTTCCAAATGATTTCAAGTCCTCTATATTTATACTAAAACGTAGATGATGAATAGACATGACTACTAGGCTCCTGAGCCTACATAGAGTGTTGGCCGACTTGACAATATGTCTTATAATACAAATAAATTCATAACTCCATGAATACTTATCGGAATCGGATGATCTTTAGATCAATCCTACACCTCTCGATGAGAGGGATCCAATAAAAATATCAACTGCCATAAATAAGATGACCCACATGGAATTTGGCCCTAGTTGCCAGTTTAACAATAGGAAAGTTGAAAGAAGAGGAAAATAATAAATTGAACTTTCACAGGGCCCTGAAGAGAAAGAAGCAAATATTTCCTAGAAAATATCAAGCAATGAAAACAAAGAATAGGACTCTCACGTCCACCAAAACCAACATCTATCCAGCCTCAACAATCAGTTTAGAAACCGCCCTTTGTTCCATCCCAACCATTTTTTTTAACTATAACAGTTATATTAACTATTTAAAACCGGTTGGGCCGAAAACAAAACAACCATCATTACAATATTCAGAATTCCTTTTAGTTGCAGCTCTCCTTTTCCTTACATAGGTGTAGATTTACTCTAGATTACGGGATCAAGTTCCATGTAGGTTCTTCATCATTCTTGCTTAAGGCTCCTTGTGGCAGGAGGCATGCCAGGTTTGCTTTTGCGTATGCTTCCTTATTTGAGCCATGTAGAATATGGAAAAGGAGATAGGAAGAGAAGTCTTGGAACACGTATCTCAGCCTTTGAAGTGTCTTATTGAGCGCCGGATTGCTAAAGTGGTCCTCCGAATTTAATATCTTTATCAAAATTTCTGAGTCCCCGAAGACTTGGATTTCCTTAATGCCTTTTTCACGTGCTATCTGACAGGCTTTTAGCAGCCCAAGGATTTCTGCCTAGTTGTTGGTTCTCTGTCCAAGTCCCCAACTGAAGCTATCTTCACGAATACCCTTCGTGGAGTAGATCACTCTGCCTGCTCCTACTGTCCCTGGATTGCCTTAGGAGGCACCATCAAAAAAGATTGTTGTTTTACCCTGTTTCCTCCACCAAGCTTGAAAATCTGAGTCCGCTTCTCATAGTCTCCATACAAGAGTTTCAGTGGGGCAAGTGGTGTTCTTTATCCTCTCTCGAAATATATAAGTTCCCATCCATTTTTTTTCTTCCAAGAGAAGCATGTTATTGTTTTTAAGGGGATGATTGGCCACAGTCTCGAGGAGTAAAGCTTTTGCTTTTGCTACCACCTTCAAAGGGGAGTTCGGAATGCTGTTGAAGATCTAGTCGTTTCTAGCGAGCCATATTTTCCAGCAAACGTATTTAGGTACTGCTTTCCAGATTCTGTTCCATGTTGTCTTTCTTTGGGTCGTGTGAGGATAATGCATTCTCCAGGTGCTAAAAAGGGTAGCTACTTTGACTTGCGATGTGGCAGAGACATTAAGGCCTTGAAGGATGCAGTCCCAGACTTCTTGAGCAAAAGAGCAATCCACAAACACATGCTCCATGGTTTCCTGGGCTTTACAGCAGAGAGAACACCAATGTGGCACATGAATACCTCTTTTACTCAGATTGTCGCCAGTTAGCACTTTCCCATGCATTAAAACCCAGGTGAAGAAATTTATTTTGGGGAGACCAAGAGGATCCCAGACTTGTTTCCATACAGATGCAGTATGGCTCGAAGCTTGTTGTGGTTGAAGAGAGGCAAATCCATGCCTTGCGTTGTAGATTCCAGTCTTTCCCCATTTGTTCAGCAAATGCATGTGAACCAGTGCCAGTCCCGTTAACGCTTCTTCCAAGAGGGCCTTTTGACTGCGCATTTGATTTAGAACTCGTGGAATTTCCCAATTTCGCCATTTTCCGGAGTCGTCCCATGTCGAGATATCTACTAGGGTGAGGAATCCTTGCTGCATGAGCCAGTTCCTACTTTCTTTGATTGCTTCATTTTTGCTCAAAGGCGACTGTCCCATTATGTTGTCTTGCCACAGCATCCTGTTTTTTCCATTGCCAGGAATGCGATACAAGTGCTTTTGGAAGAACTCTATCCCATGACGACAGAGATGCCATATCGACGTCCCTTTGATGTTGTTATCTATCTGAATATTCCTTAGCATTGAGCCTTTTAGATATTTTTTCTTTATGACCTGACTGACAGGGTGTTTGCTATTTGAGAAGAGGGTCTGGACCTCCAAGAGCCAGATTGGCAAGGCTTGGGTCTCTTATTTGCAGGCCTCCTTCAGAGATGGGGCGTTTAACTATATCCCAATTCACTAGGTGGAATTTCTTTGGTTTCCTCTTCCTCCTCTCCACTCCATCCCAACCATTAAGGACTATTTTGTCATCTTCTTCTTGCAGTAAATAAAGGAAATAAAAATTATATGTTCCCATAGAAAATTTACAAAATGATACAACTATTGGTGATCCTTCATGTTTAGAAAGAGGATCATACGTGTGATTCTTATCTGCAATTTATAATCCAATTTCAAGCTATACCAATATCTGAAAGATTAATTGTCAATTATCTAGCAAAGGCCACATAATAGCTTGACCGATTTACAGAACTCAGTAAAAATGTCATCCAACTCAAAATGCTACAAGTTGAAGATCACACTCCCCCATGTCGGCCCTTTTTCCCTTGCCTTTTCCTGATTTCAGTCCAACCATTGGGGGATTGTGGAGTTTCTATCACCAACCATTGCTCTGTCGCATTCAATGGAGACACGAGTCTTGGATCCATATCTTGATCCAAAGTTTAACCTTCCAAGAAGATTCTTCCTACAGTGAAACCTATATGAGGGTAGTTCACTCTGGAATCATCGCCATATCAATATCTCTGTCACACCCCTTTAGAAATGGAACAATAGCATATGTCAGCCAAGTACAGGTTTCTATGAGGTCTTGCTTGGTTCCACCCAATGATCAACTGGCCATGACCAACTTGTCGCCCTTGTCATTGATAATTTGCTAGTAAGACGTTGGTGATTCACTGATTATAAAATTCTTAGAATAAATTGCCCCTATCGTTGGTAATTCTTCCAATAATAGCTTTGCATTAGCTGAATAGAAAAGTAGTAAAATTCTCGCATGCACTTTTAGATTATAGTGAACCCTGAATGCAAATGCATTTTGGGAAGGAAGAAGACAAAAAACTGAGGCAACAAAATTTGTTGTAAGAGAGTCAACTTCTATCGAGAAGCAAACCTTGCCACAAAATAATGCAAAAGAAAGAGTCAGTCATATTCATCAACAAGAATTAGTAGTCAATGACTTTGATTTATTCACTTTTGCTTTATTTCCAAATCCCGGGATAAGCCCAAAGTAGAAATAGAACCAAACGTTAATATTGAGCAAATAGATGAAGACAAACACAACATCAAAACATCATTGACTATAGAACACATTTCAAAAGAATATCAACCTGGTAAAAAAATTAAAGGCAATGGCAAAGTAACCAAATTATATGCCCACTCAAGGGGGCCTATTTGGCAGGAATCATTGCAATCTTATCTTAAACCAATTCTGGTGTATAAACCCAGATAAGTGTACAAGTTTTATTCGCACCCTTTACCCTCCAAAACAAGTAAACATGCACTAGGGCCTTTCAGATGCAAAAGAGAAATTGGTAGATCATCTCTAGACTATATGGACATTCACACTCTCTTTCAGAATGAAGCTATCAACTTGATTGTTGATTTACTAGGGTTTACCATTAAAGGAACAACTATCAAGAACAGGTTTCAGAGATGACAAGTGTCCACAATGTGGTCAAGTGAAGACAAATTGTCATTTTTTGGAGTTGTAGGTATGTTCAAGATTGTTGAATATTTGTTTGGGACAATTGGTGCCATCTCTTCTTTAACAAGATTTCATGGAAATCAATACTATTAAGTGATGCCGACTCCATTGGACCTCTTATCACTCTAAACGTACTTCTCAAGAGTTTGTCTTGATTAACGTAGCATCAAGGATTCATGACTTCCTTAAAGGATGACTCAACATCAACAATTCACGAGAGCATTATCCAAACTTAGCACATGCTCGCAAATCTTCATTCTCAGAGTTAAATATTGAATATGTTTCTTCCATGAGTTCTTCAGCACAAGTTTCTTCAAGGATCAAGTCACACTCATACCAAAACAAAGTTGACAGTTTTCTTGAGTTCAGTGAGTTTCCCATCCTTGCATGTGACATGCAATATTTGATGTATGCTCGGGAGGGTGAGGGACTTTCAAATTTCCAAGATTTTTTTTCCTGGCATGGAAAATTAGGCTATCTACTTTTTCTACCAATAGCAAGTACCTCGGGTCACCCTTATAACAATGAAGATGGGTTTAAATTTTTCAAAAATCTAAGCACTTTGATATTTTGTGATGCAACCTATTTAGTAATGGACATCTGCACCCTAATCCCTTTATGACATGTGCTTCTTCATGGTGTTTTGCCCCCAATAGGGTGCACCCTACTCGTGGAAAGTTATCATTTGTTTGGAGCTCATGTAGTGCATTCCCATCCCTATTTGCAAAGATTCATGGAGGATGAGGTGGCTTGTTGACATGTGTCATATATTTTTGGTTAGTGTGCCCCACTTGAGAGGGTATCATCAACTTAACTTGCACTCTAAGCAAGTTTTTCATAGGTTGACTTGCTCTTCTAGAAAGCTTCTATTTTAGGAAGTTGTGATGATTTTTATCTCAAAGAAAAAGCTTTCCATTTGGGAAAAAAGACACCTTAGTTGGACTCTTCTTGCATGATTTTCTACTCTTAGCCTATTCTTAGAATATTTTTTCCGTGTTTTACCCTTCTCTTATCTTCTCCATGTCGGCGCAGGGTTTAAGGAGGCTTCCTAGCTTCCAATTGTGAGTTTTTATCTATCCTGAGCTATAGAAAGTGGTGTGCCCTCCTTGAGACTACCATCTATGGTATTCTTCCAAGAAGACGGTGCTTTACTTGAGGTATATTGCAAGCAAATTCCAATGCTTTTGTATAGGGTGACATGGCATGTTTTTCTCCTTTTCTATCTTGTTCCACATTGGGTGCATAGATTGAGGAGGAATATTCCTTCTATTTGCAAGACAACTTGATTGTTCTAACCTAGAAGGAGGGAGTTCAATTAAGCATGCATGTGAGTTATCATTACCAAGAGGAGGGGTGCCTCGACTTGTGATATTCTACGTAGATCCCAATGCTTTGCAGTTGCTTTTATAGTGCATAAGGAAGCCACCTTACATTGCATGTTTTTATATTTTGCTTGCTTAGTTGATGCACCCTAGTTGAAGTGCATGAAGCCTTAGGAAGGGTGCTCTCTTCCTTTTTCAAAAAAAATTCCGAATCAAGGCTTAGTGATATTCTTGATCTTCCCACTTATTCAAACCTACTCTTGGCTAGAAAATGAATACAAGCTAAGGATACAACCACTAGTGTTTTCATCCTTCCATCATTTTTGCTTCCATTCTTTTCACACGAGATTTAGATGTTTGATCAAGCACTTGATGCAATCTTAGTCTCAAAAATAGCACAAGTGCAATCAAGTGACTCTCCAATTCATTATACAGCCAAGTGACTTGATAGCACTATGTATTTTCTATTAATGTGCAATCAAGAGACTCTTTGTCACATTATTCAATCAAATGACTTGATAGCACAATGTATTTTATATTAATGTGCAATCAAATTTATGCAATCAAGTGGCTCTCTAGTTCATTATCCAAGAGTGCCTTCATCTTCATATTCTCCCAGTTATTTACAATTTTAATTACAAACTCAAAAAACATAAGGGATTATCTCCAACACTTCCTCACTTAAGCCGAAGGGGTGTTTGTGAGCCCAAGCATCACTCTGAATTTTCAAACTTTTCTCTTTCATGTGTTTTGGTGAAAATGTTTGCAATTTGTTCATTTGTGGAGCCACGTCTCAAATGAATAGACTTGGCCTCTACATGATATTGAATCAAGTGGCACTTTGTATTCATGTGCTTAGCTTGGCCAACCTGATTGCAAAAGCATTTTGAAGAAAAAGAGTAGAATTCACTTGATTCTCCAGCAAATCTTCAAGTATTTTCATAACCCACACAATCTCCTTTGTTGCTTCTGCAGTTGCCACATGTTCTGCCTCTATTGTGGAATATGTTGGAAGTGCTTGATTGGCTGACCTCCATGAGACAATTGTTGATCCAAGACTCATGAGATAGCTTAAGTCGACACTCCATTTGGCAGATGATAAATGATGATGATTTGATATAACCTTTTCTTCACAGAAATTTGTCAACTTGAGAATAGGGGTAATTTCCACAAGCCCCAGCTTGTCTCTGAAGTATACGAACCTCTCTCTGGGAAATGGCTTCATTAGAGCATCAATTGTCTGCTTATCGGTGGAGATGTACTCGATCCTTATTGCTCTCCTCTTCACCATGTCACAGATGTAGTGGTACTTGATCTCAATATGCTTTGACCTGTCATGGAACACGAGATTCTTTGAAAGCTTCACACAACTTTGATTATCACAATGTATCACCGTTAGTTCCAACTCCTGGTCGAACAGTCCTGCAAACAACATTCAAAGCCACACTGCTTCAGGACATGCTTCATTGGTTGCGATATAATCTACTTCTACAATGCCGAGGGTAACAGATCTCTGCTTCCTGCTCATCCAAGATATCATAGTGGAGCCCAAGTTGAAGTATATTCCCGAAATGCTCTTCCTATCATCAGCACAGTCAGCATTTGTATATCCCTGAAGTTGTATATTCTTGTTTGCAACATATCTCAAACCATAGTTCACAGTACCACTTAGATCTCTCAGAATGTGCTTTGCTGCAATCCAATGTTCATGTCTCAGTTGCACCTAGAACTGGCTCAAGGTGTTAACAGCAAAGCAAATGTCTAGCCTGGTATTAACCAAATACATCAACGAGCCAATCAATCATCGATACATCAATGGATCTACCAAACTGAATTCGGAGCCTCTTACCTTCTTCGAATTAGTCACCCTGGGAGTAGCCATGGATTTACAATCCATCATGCCAAACTTTTGATGGATCTCAATCACATACTTTCCTTGACCAATAACTATGTTGCCAGGAGACGTGGGTGCGGGGACGGGGACGGCATTTTTGGAAACAGGGTGTGTGGGTTCGTCGGGTAATATAATAATATTAAATTTTAATAATTATATTTTATAAATTATAAATTTATAATTAATAATATATATGAAATTTGAATTTGTATATTTTTTCAACTTTAAACAAGAAAACTTTAATGATAATCATTTAAACATGTTTAGTCTCTCCCATATAAAAACACAATTTTTTCATAGGAGATTCTTCTCAACCTGATAGTGGTCTAGATTTTTGTTGATGTCTAATCATCCACCTACCCCATGCATGGTGTGCTCTGTAGTAAAGCAATCCCAAAAAGTTAAAACAGTGGCAGCCTTACCCTTCCACAAAAAACGCTTATTCATTTAGGCATATTTTCCTAGTTTTAATCTTAACATGATGTTATCAGAATGCTGTGAGAAATTGGCAGATTTTGATACTTAATTTAGCCATTTTCCAAAATAGCCCTTCACCATTTAACAACATCAGCTGATTATGGCTTATGGCTGGTCTCAATTCTATTTGACCGAAAATGTCTGAACCTGTATGTGTGCATTTACAGTTTATAATTTGATGGTTATTAACTTATTTGGCTCGGGAATGAATGTTTCATAAATTCATTCCAAATTGATTTACAAGAATCTGTAGGCTCAAATTACAGAGTAAGAGGTCCCTTTTCCAGTTCTGGTTTCGATGCCATATAATATTAAGGGCATTGAAGATCCACAAATACAAGAGATTCATAATTTACATTGAGACTCTAACAAACCTTGGGCATAAGTTTTGAAATTGTTTTTATAAATTTATAGCATAAGACTAATGGAGAGACTAATCATAAGAGTCTCCTGCGGTAGGAAGGGACTCATGAATGTGAACACAGCTACCCTTTTTTTTCCAACTATGGTCATCACCTTATTAAATATTTCCACAAAGCTACAGCCAATATGATATGATATTCTGCTTGTGGGATTGTACACCCATAATGTTCCTTTTATAATATTGAGATATCATAATCATATATGATTTCAGAATACTGTGTCGCTCATAAGTTTTGAAAAACTTATCACTGTTGATAAATTTTTACAATGATTCATTACCCTTGAGCAGCACGTCATGCCCACAGAGCAATGCTAAGGCATGTGAACAAAGACAGTCTTTGGAAACTGTAATCTTTGGAAATGATGGCAGAAAATTTCCTTGAGAAACATTTAGAAGATCTTACAACCATCTCTAAAGGACAATCCAGACCAATGACCATCAATGACTCCAAAAATGATATCATTCGTTTATGGCATATATTCTATATTCTATGGCATATCATTTTTTAAATTTCAATAAAAAAAAATTATTTGAAAATTAAATTTTTAATATAATTTTTTTATGAACCCAAAGAACCCAACCCGAAGAACCCAAGAACCCAAGCACACAAAGAACCCGAAGAACCCGAAGAACCCAAGCACCCGAAGAACCCAAGAACTCGTTAAAGGAAAAGAACCCAATTTTTTTTTTTGAAGAACCCGATTCTTCATGGAAGAACCCGGTTCTTCTGGGTTCGTCTGGGAAGAACCCGTACCTGAATCTGATACTTGAGTGCGGAAACTCAGGACGGGTTCGAGAACCCCACCCCCGGGTGCGAGTACCCGTGCAACACAGACCAATAAAAACTTTGCCATGTTTCTACATACTTCCAGTCCCAAGTAATAATGCATCGACCCAAGATCCTTCATATCAAATTCAAAAGCCAACTACTTCTTACACTGAATAATAAGAGGCTCAACACCTGTCAGAAACAAAACATCAACATAAAGCAATAAGATCACAAGTGAATTCATAACAACCTTAAAATAAAGGTTCAGATCGGCATCGCTTTTGGTAAATCCCAATCTCGTCAAATATTTGTCAATACGAGCATACCAAGCTCTTGGAACCACCTTGAGTCCATACAAGACCTTCTTTACCCTGCAACCAAAAGATTATTTTCCATGCACCTCAAACCCTTGAAGCAGTAAGAGAAATAATGGATCTAATAGAGGTGTACCTAGTAACAGGAGCAAAGGTCTCATCATAATCTTCTCCCTCTTTCTAGGAGAACCCACAAACCACGAATCGTGCCTTGTACTTGTCAATACTTCCATCTGCAACATGCTTGATCTTGTACATCCACTTGGAAGTCACAACTGACTTCCCTTCTAGCCTTGGCACAATCTACCAGACATCATTCTTCATAATAGATCAAATTCTTCATTCATGGCCTCCTTCCACCCTTGTTGGCTAGCTGCTTCTTCATAAGTGGAAGGCTCTGCATCAATCAGGTTAGTCATGAGAGCTACATAGCTGGAAAACCTCTTAGGTTTCTTAATTTCTATGGACGTGCCATCAGGTGTTGCATGTCCTTCTGCTTCTTCCAATATAGATCTAAGCCATGTTGGTCTTTCTCTAATATCTATAACAACAAATGGTTCCACCGGTTCATGAGGCACTTCTAGCTCTAAAGGACCTTCTGTAAAACTCAAATGCTCATCCTCATGCTTTACTTCTGTTGTCACTCAAATGTACAGGCATAGTGCAACAACGACTCAAGTCGGGGGTTGTCACTCTGATCCCCGACAACTCTGTTCTAGTTTGTCTCCCAACAGCAGGCTATGGGGGGTAGTCCCTATGAAGGAAATGCAAGACTTGTTGGCAACCAACAAGTCTGGGAGACACAATTGAATGGCCTAGCTACTTGGTTGATTTAGCAAGACTTCAAGATTAGATCAGATTTGAATGTGAGAACAGTGCCTTATGGAGTCAACTTCTTGCTTATTACCAGTTAAATGCCAAATAACCGGATGAACAATTGTTTCTTGCATGCTTGATTATCCTAGATGAAGTGCAAATCCTACAAACTAGGTGAAATGCAAAATCTTGGTTGATTTTAAATTAGATATATGTTGACCACTGGAGTGGCCCCTGATGATTATATGAAGACTCCATGCCCAAGGATCTACCAAATGACACTTGTACCATCATATACTTCTATTTCTCATCATCTTTCTTGTACCCACATTCCACACCCTGTGGGGAATTGTAATAAGTGATACTAGTAATGATGAGTTTTGAGTTTGTAATAGGCCTAAGATGTTGGGACTCGATCAGCCAACGAGTACACCTTTGAGTGTTTTTTTATATGGTTAATTATCCCTTCTTTTTTAGAGGCAAATAATTTTCTAGGTTTTTTCACTCACTTTTAACCCCCAAGCCGAGGTGACGGTTTGAAGATTGAGCCCCTAACACATCTTAGTGTCTAGAGTCGATGTATATTACCATACTAGATCACACAAAATAAATAGTGGAATTTGGCTAGGTCTAAATAGGATATTTTATTAATTAAAAATTTCCCCCAAAACAATATTTTTTAATTATTTTCTATGTAATGATGTAAATAAGTGGCCTTGGAAAATGTCTAGGGCATGTGACTACTCAAAATTCATCCTCAGATATCCAGCATTATCTTAGGACCCATTTTGAAGGTCAAAAATGACTTATAGTCCCTTAAAAGCCGATATTTCTAATGAAAGTGGCAAAAATGAGGAAGTTCAATAATTAGAAAAATTCATAATTCTTTCCAAAGTCAAAATAAGGCAAACAAGTGACAAGGCAAATTGAAGGGAAGTCAAAGGTGATGTGGAAGCCTTGTGGGGCCCACCACATAAGGTACAACTCAAAGTCAAAGGTGGGGCCCACCACATAAGGTACAACTCAAAGTCAAAGCAAGTCAAAGGGTGGTCAAAAGGCAATCAACAAGGCAACACGATGAAGTTTGGAGACACCATGAATTATTGAAAAGTGGATTTGATTTAATTTGGATATAATCTAAAGTCTAAGTTTAAAGGGAATAGGAGTGGGGAATGGACCCCAATCATTCTCCATTGTATATGTATATGCCAAACTAAAATTTCATGCACACGCCCAATAGAAATCCAAGCTGGCCCAGTCAAAGGATTGTCAACGCGGATGCAATAACCCCATGTGTTGCCAACGAGTAATTAGCACATGGTTTTAAATATATTTGATGGAATTTAAATTGAGGGAATCGTGGAGTATGTCCACCAATCTACGCTTCACCATCCACCAGTACGTTGTTATCTACCTCAACCATACGCACAACAGCAATTTTACGTGGGAGTTTGGAGGCAATTTTACGTGGTAAGTTAGCAACATTCTTATCTGGGAGCTAACTCCCCTTATCTCAGCACCTCTAAACACACGCTCATATTCCAACACACAGTCAACGCATGGACAAATTTACACATGTTTGGAGGACTGTGGGTACATGGGACAGCGTTGATCTAATAGTAGTTCACAACAGTTATATCATTGTTTATGTGGCAATCTTCAACAGAAAATTGTGGGATATGTTTCCCTTCTTTCCCACATAGTTGCACACTTGTGCCACTTAAACTCATACGCTGCCATCCAAGGAAGACTCGCTGCCACTTCACAGCATGCTACATAAGTTCCTTTGCCACTTGGAGAACTCAACTTTGCTTTGAGATTTTCAATCTCAGCCATTTGTCATTGCATTGGCCATTGGAATTTGCTCCCATAGTTCTATTTAAATGAGTCATTGGCTCTCATTTGTAATCATGTAATACTAGCTATTGGGCTTGAAGAGACGCTGCAGAATTGTATTCACTACTTGCAATATAATACAACAACCTTTGGGGTAACTTGTGATGGTATTCTTCTCCTTGCATATGTGGTAAATTCTTGACTTCTTGTTATGCTTATATTTATTTCTTCATGCTATTGTTTCCTTCATGCTTGTTTCAAACTATGTTAGTCTGCAACTATCGCATATTAGCATAAAAATTACATAATTGCTTTAGGAAAAGAAACCTTCTAGTTGATGTCAAATATATCTCTAGGAATTCATTCCATTGCACTTATTTAATTTCATGTGGATCTAATGAGTTGTGGTGAAATTTGTAGAGGAATCATTCTTTGGTCAAGTTTTCAAGTGTGAGGAGAAGTTCTCGGAAGAACCAACCCACTCTTGAAAATATTCAAGCAGAACCCGCATGCATTAAATTCTAAAGTTTCATCTAATTCGATTTGTCTTGCAGGCATTCTTATAAGTTTTAGGCTCTTATTTATTGCATCAAAAAATTTATTGTTCATGTATTGCACTTCATTTGTCAATATCTGGCTACTACAAAGAGCCAAGTCATGGCTAGTCAAAGAGGAAAGTTTGCTCATAGTCTTTGGCTTAGCCTCTTGTAGATTATTTTGTAACATATTTTGTAGTTTTCCTAAGCTAATATTTGTTGTGTTGTTGTAGCCATTTCTAACATATTCTCTTGCAGCTACTTGCGGAATTCATCATCAAAAAACTACTTGCAAGTTTGCATGCAGGACCTTGGGGCTCGAATTTAGTGACTACTTCCACTTTTAGGCCAAGTTCTTCTTGGACAAGGTCGTGTTCTTTTTTAGGGAAGTCGAGTTCTTTTGGCCATCTCTTTCTCTCTCTTGGCGGTGGCCATAGAAGAGGCTTATCCTCTCTACTCCCTCGAAAAATCTGCATTTTGTTGAACCTTTGTGGGCCTCAAATTGCAGAAATTTTCATCTTGGAAAGGTCTATGGTTTGAAGCCAAATTGTTAAGACTTTCCTTGGATTGTCGAGAAAACTTCATTGTCTCTTCCTTCTTGTAAAAGCTAATACAATTTCTGATTTTGGAAATGTGAGTTTTACCCATTGGTATACCTATCTCTCCACCTTTTGGAGAAGTTTGGTGATTTGATCTTTGATCTTTTTCATTTGCATGCATCTCATTTAATTGGGGAATTAGCACGATCATGCATTAAACTCATTCCGCATCCATTTTATTTTGATTTACTATATGTTTCAAGTCCATAACAAGTTCAGATATTTTGCATACAAACACTTTTTACTTGATCTTATTTGACTTGAACATAGTTCCAAGTTTACTTATGCTTCACCATTAAACACATCTTAAATGCATCAAGTATTCGGGCAAATTTTCTCCATAAAGTAATATTATATTTCATGTCAAGCAAGTACATTTCAAGTTGAAGTTAATTTTCATTGTTTGGATAATTTACTTACATGCCTCAAGTATCACTAAAACTTACTTCCAACTTAAGTTGCTTGAATAGACATTTTAGGGACTCTCTACTTCTATTGACTCCTCACTGTGAGATCCAAATCTTTGGGCAAGGGTGAAGTCAGAGGATTAGAGTTCAATTGTAATCTTGCTTTAGAGCTAACTAATAAAATAAACCAAGAGCATTTTTCAACACATTTACTTTACTTGCAAAGTTCTCAAATTTTTGTTATCTTCATTGTTTAAAGTTTCACATGCAAATCTCATTTCAAGAAGCGCTTTGGATGCAAACACTGTAATCTCTTAATTTTGCAACAAGTTTAATTTTCTTGTACTTGGAAATTGGCTTTCCTTTGTAACTTAATTGCATCTTGTCATGAATGGTTGATTTCACTTTCAAGTACTATTATTTTGGGTTGCAAACTTAATTGCATGTTGTCATCTTGGTCTAAAATTTGAGTTTTTTTCTATCATCTCATTTACATTCTCATGGGTAGATTACTAATTGTTTCCTTTTGGGCAAGATAGCTTCATATGCTTTGATTCCTAAATTTGTATATCTTAAAAGCATTCTTGTATCTTGCATTTAGTGTCTTGTGCTAACAGTTTTTTGTTTCACATTTCAAAATTACTTTTGCTTTCCATTTGAAAGCATTTCACCTCATTTAAGCAAATATAATTTCATTTTAGAACAATTATTTGAAAGCACTAGTTGAATGTTCATGTATTGATGGTTGTCATAATTATTTGATGTCATATTACTCAAATCACATTTTCTTATAAATCTCTAAGAGTAATCCATAACACTATAACACTCTCATAGAAACTCGCATCTTTAACTTAATTTTCTTTTAGGGAGCACCCCCCTTAGCTAACCTAAGAGATAGCTTAAATGAAGAGAGTCGGGATTAGTGTGACAGCCCCTTCTCTGAGTTCCCTGCCACCAACAACACCTTGTTGGGTTAAAGGCTTTCCTCACTAACCTATAGGTAGGTGTAGGTGGTAGGAATAACATTTTTGGTACCGTTGGCGGGGACAAGCTTTCTTGTACTTGGGAAATCGACTAACCTTTTGGTTTTAGCATATTTGAACTTTAGATTTAGATTCTTGCTCAAGTGGCGACTCCACTCAAGCCAAATTTTGCAAGAGTCTACTGAGAACAATTCAAGTGGTCTAGTTAACCCCTCTCTTGATCCTGAAAGGGATTTTAGAGAGAGGTTGAATAGACTTTTTCATAGTAGAGCTCTTGCTAGTCTTGGGCAAGAGGCTACTTGTAATATTCATTTGTTCATGTATTGCACTTCATTTGTCAATATCTGGCTATCCCAAAGAGCCATGTCATGGCTAGTCAAAGAAGAAAACTTGCTCATACTCTTTGGCCTAGCCTCTTGTAGATTATTTTGTAACAGATTTTGTCATTTTCCTGAGCTAATATTTGTTGTGTTGTTGTAGCCATTTGTAACATGTTCTCTTGCAGCTACTTGCGGGATTCATCATCAAAAAAACTACTTACAAGTTCACATGCAGGACCTTGGGACTCAAATTTAGTGACTACTTCCACCTTTAGGCCGAGTTCTTCTTGGACAAGGTCATGTTCTTCTTGAGGGAGGTCGAGTTCATTTGGCTATATCTCTCTCTCTTGGTCGTGGCCATAGAGGAGGCTTATCCTCTCTCCTTCCTCGAAAAATCTGCATTTTGTTAAGCCTTTGTGAGCCTCAAATTGAAAAAAAATTCAGCTTAGAAAGGTCTATGGTTTGAAGCCAAATTGTTAATACTTTCCTTGGATTGTAGAGAAGACTTCATTGTCTTTTCCTTCTGTAACATCTAATAAAATTTCTAATTTTAGAAGCGTAGGTTTTACCCATTGGTATCCCTATCTCTCCACCTTCTGGAGAGGCTTGGTGGCTTGATCTTTGATCTATTTCATTTGCATGCATCATATTTAATTGGGGAATTAACACGATCATGCATTACACTCATTCTGCATCCGTTTTAGTTTGATTTACTACATGTTTCAAGTCCATAAAAATGTTCAGATTTTTTGCATGCAAGCACTTTTACTTGCTCTTATTTGGCTTGAACATAGTTCCAAGTTTACTTATGCTTCACCATTAAACAAATTTTACATGCATCAAGTATTTGGGCAAATTTTCTCCATAAAGTAACATTCTATTTCATGTCAAGCAAGTACATTTCAAGTTGAAATTAATTTTCATTGTTTGGTTAATTTACTTACATGCCCCAAGCATCACTAAAACTTACCTCCAACTTAAGTTGCTTGAATAGACTTTTTAGGGACCCTCTACCTCTATTGATTTCTCACTGTGAGATCCAATCTTTAGACGAGGTTGAGGTCGGGGGATTAGAGTTCAATTGCAATCTTGCTTTAGAGTTAACTAATAAAATAAACCAAGAGCATTTTTTCATCACATTTACTTTACTTGCAAAGTTCTCAAATTTTTGTTATTTTGATGGTTTAAAGTTTCACATGCAAATCTCATTTCAAGAAGCACTTTGGATGCAAGCGTTGTAATCTCTTAATTTTGCAACAAGTTTAATTTTCTTGTACTTGGAAATTGGCTTACCTTTGTAACTTAATTGCATATTGTCATGAATGGTTGATTTCACTTTCAAGTACTATTATTTTGGGTTGCAAACTTAATTGCATGTTGTCATCTTGGTCTAACATTTGAGTTTTCTTTCTATCTCATTTACATTCGCATAGGTAGATTACTAATTGTTTCCTTTTGGGCAAGATAACTTCACATGCTTTGATTCATAAATTTGTTTATCTTAAAAGAATTCTTGCATCTTGCATTTATAGTATCTTGTGCTAACATTTTCTTGTTTCACTTTTTAAGATTACTTTTGCTTTCCATTTGAAAGCATTTCACCTCATTTAAGCAAATATAATTTCATTTTACAGCAATTTATTTGAAGGCACTGGTTGAATGCTCATATATTGATGGTTGTCATAATTATTTGATGTCATATTGCTCATATCACATTTGCTTATAAATCTCTAAGAGTAATCCATAGCACTATAACACTCTCCAAAAAACTCACATCTTTAACTTAGTTTTCTTTTAGGGACCACCCCCCTTAGCTAACCTGGGAAATAGCTTAAATGGAGAGAATCGAAATTAGTGTGACAATCCCTGCTCTGAGTTCCCTACCACCAACCACACCTTGTGGGGTTGAAGGCTTTTCTCACTAACCTGTAGGTAGGTGTAGGCAACAGGAGTAACAATGCCTATTGTAAGTGTAACCTTCCTCTTAATTATTTTGGAACTAGTCCCTAGAGTAGGTTGTGGGATAGAAGCCAACGAGAAGCAAGAAGAGGCTTGATTAACAATACCTCCCTCTGTGTTCTAACCACCTGATGCCTCTGACGCTACAGAGACTATGGCTCTGACGACTTCAAGGTCACCTTGTTAACCACTAAAGAGGTGCTAAGTCCCTTAAGCTAAATTGGGAAAGGAACCAAGCATATGCTTGGAGGTAGGTTATTAGATGCAAGACTAGCTCTAGAATGAGATGCAAGGATTATGAGTGCTTCTCGAGTTAAGATTGTTTAATGTTCTCCAAGTGCGTAGTGTTGATTATCTTATAACAATAGTACTTATCAATGACTTGAGAAACAATCTTAAAACAAGTCAAAGTGCTCAATGATACAAGTGCCCAGAAGTTATCCACAACAAATAATTGCTCAATTTCACAATGATTCACTGATATAGAGTTCTCAATTAGATATCCACTTAAAATATGAACTATAAATGACAATTAGAGCATTTATCCACTTAATGATTCAATATGAGATGTCAATGACAATTATACAAAAGAGACAATGAGATTGCAAATGCTTTTAGCCAATGTTCTTCAATGCTTACTCTATTTTATGTTAACAAGATATGCAATTAGATTCACCAGTGTTCATGCTTAAGAATCACTTTGATCTTTAATGAAATTATCATTTACAAGTAGTTATTAATCAATGAAACAAGAATAATAATAATGAGAGCACTATTCACCAAGGTTCTTATGCCGATGTCTGATGGAAACAATTATACTTGAAAGACAAGTGATGTGACTTAGATCATTCATGCAAAAAGATACCATATAAGATTTAAAGTGCCTTTAGAGAATGAGTTTAGCTACGCCATTTTGTCGTGGATTATAGGAGACAAACAGCTCCCTCTTAATCCCAACCCACTTACAGAAGGCAACAAGTTCCTTCGAGGTGTATTCTCCTCCATTGTCAAATCTCAAAATCTTGATCTTTTTACCTGTCAAGTTCTCCACTTCAACTTTGAATTCCTAAAACCTTGTGAAGGCTTCAT
Organism: Pinus taeda; assembly: GCA_000404065.3. Taxonomy (NCBI): domain Eukaryota; kingdom Viridiplantae; phylum Streptophyta; class Pinopsida; order Pinales; family Pinaceae; genus Pinus; species Pinus taeda. The sequence goes on from APFE030489430.1 coordinate 201,706, forward strand.
CCTTGGTCTTCATAAGATAAATCCATGTCTTGCGAGAGAAGTCATCAATAAATGCCACATAGTACAATGCTCCTCCAAGCAATTTTACAGGCATCATACTACAAACATCATAGTGTATCAAATCTAAAACTTCTTTACATCTATTGTCACTACTTGGAAATGGTTTCTTAATATTCTTTCCAGGAACACCTGAAACTATTTGACTTAATTCAGGTAATGCTCTATAATGAAGATGACCATACCTTCAATGCCATAGCTCACTTGGATTGATTTCATCATGTAGTAGGGCTTGAGCTGGTTGACTCACAAGTCTATACAATCTTCTGTCACGAATCCCAATGACCCTAGCATTGTCTATACTAGAACCCTTCAACCATATAAGTACCTTGCCATTCACAAAAGCTACTCTATCTCCTTTATCTTCTAAACATGAAATAGAGACAAGATTCTTTTTCAAACTTGGTACATATAGAACATTGCTAACATGCACATTTTTAGCAGATTCCAGCTCTATGGATGCCTTTCCAACTCCTTTGACTGCACAGTTTGGTTATCTCCAAGCTCTACCCTTTGGGACAGCCTCTTTTCCATCATACTAGAGAGGTTGCCACGGTCTCCGGTCATGTGTCTCGATGCACCACTATCTACCAGCCACATGTCATCATCATCTGCAATAGAACCTGTTAGAGCATAAAAGTAAAAGAAGCCTTCATCACCTTTAGGCTTCTTTGGATGTTTAGCTTCAACATCGTCTGCAGAAGCATGTTGTTTTCCCTTTCTCTTCTTGTTATTAGATATCTCTTGACAATCTCTTTTAAAGTGTCCAAATTTTTGACAACCATAACATTGAATCTTTGACATGTCCTTCTTCCCTTGGGAAGGAGGAGATCTTTTTCCTAACTTCTTGTGTTGAGAACCAAACTTCTAATTTCCTTTGTTCTTGAAGCGAGCTGCAAATGCTTGAGAGGCTTCATCCTTCTTATCTTTTGACATAAGCCTTGATTCTTCTTGAGAACAAGAGGTCCATGGTTGTTCAAATGAAGGAGCTCCCTTCCAACTGCTTATACTTGCTGCAAATGCATCACATGATCTAGGTAGACCATTGAGTGTTGTAGTCACAAGCTTGTTCTCAATGATAGTTTCTCCAATTGCTTGAATTTGGTCTTTTATTTGAGAAATCCTTACGAAGTATGAAGCTACGGTGTCATCGTTCATCATCGTCACATCAAGAAGTTCATTCTTCAAACTCATGGCTTAACCAACATTCTTGATAGTGAATAGATTGGTTAGGGCTACATACATCTTCTTGGAAGTATCAAGCTTTGCAATGTAGGGAATGAGATGATCTCTGATGGAGTCCACAATAAGACTCATAGTAGTAATGTCATCCTCCTTGAACTTCTTCTTTCTTGCAATATCAGCTAGTTCTACAACTTTCCTTGTCATAATATCCAAAACTTCATTCTTTATAAGAATAAGATCAATTCTATGTTTCCAAGCTCTGAAGTTTGAGGCTCCTTTCAACTTGTTCTCAGATTTCATAGAGGAAGCCATGGAAACGAATCAACAAGGACTTCAATAATAGAATCTCAAAGTAGGGCTTCTTCAAAGGTGATCACAGTGTTCCTTCCTTCACTAAAGCTCTGATACCATGTTGATTTTCTAAGTGCAATGTAGACTAGCACAATGTTTCTGAAATATTGATAATTACTTATGATGTTGATCTTCTTTTATTTTATTCCAATATATCGTTCAGCAATTATACTTCAAAAATTCAACCATACAAGAACAGTAGAACAGTTAAGATCACAATGCACAAGAAGAAGACAAGATTTACCCTCAAATATCTTAGCCATGGTGTCTAAGTATGAGGGACCATGCACTAAAAATATTTTTTACATAAGATTTTACAAATTCAACCCTCAAAGGGAGATACTCGTTTGTTATAGACCCTCATAATATTTACCTAATTCTGCGACACAATATGATCTAGTAGACTAAGTGATTTGTAATAAAATAATTTAGCCAATTAACTTAAATTATCCCCAAATCAATTTTACAATAGACTTGACAAAAACACTAGGACTCACCTAAGACTTCGACGATAAATTCCACCTTAGCTTTGGGGTTGAGGTTGGGGGGGAAACTTTGTCGATCATTCGTGTTTAGAAACACAGATAATCAGTGAAACGAAAAACCTCTTAGGATGAAATTCCTCACCAACATCATAGGCTTACCTAGGTTGTTACATAATTAAATGCTCGTACTAGCATCATTTACATTATAAATTTGTAAAATGGATTTACAATGACATGACAAACTGTTCGTTGATGATTCTGGACTTTGAAAAAATTTCTTCAAGCTTTTGAATCTTGCTTCCTTGGAATGTTGAAAAAATGGGTGCAACAACTTCATCATAGGAAACCATGGAAACTTCCTTGGACTTCAAATATGCCACTTTCTCATCAAAGTGACATCCCGACTGACCTCAATCCTTCGTTGCTCTGGAATGTAGACTCTATAGGCGTTTGAAGATTCACTATAACCAACAAATATGCCTTTCTTTCCTAAGGGTTCAAGTGTGTTCCTCTTATCCTTGGGTACGTGGATGTAGACAGGACAACCAAAGATTCTCATATGCCCAACCTCTGGCTTCCTTCTAGAGAACGCTTCTTCAAGAGTCATATCATCCAGAATTCGATGAGGACTTCGACTTTAAATATATATAGTTGTCAATGATGCTTCTCCCCATAAGAACAGCAGCAAATCTTGACCATGCATCATGGCCTCGAAAGATTCTTCAATGGACTTGTTCTTTCGTTTAGCTACACCATTTTGTTGTGGATTATAGGGTACAATCAGCTCCCTCTTAATCCCAGCCTGCTTACAGAAGGCAACAAGTTCCTTCGAGGTGTATTCTCCTCCATTGTCAAATCTCAAAATCTTGATCTTTTTACGTGTCAAATTCTCCACTTCAACTTTGAATTCCTAAAACCTTACGAAGACTTCATCCTTGGTCTTCATAAGATAAATCCACGTCTTGCGAGAGAAGTCATCAATAAATGCCACATAGTACAATGATCCTCCAAGCGATTTTACAGGCATCATACCACAAACATCAAAGTGTATCAGATCTAAAACTTCTTTAGATCTATTGTCACTACTTGGAAATGGTTTCTTAATATTCTTTCCAAGAGCACAACCTTTGCATACACCTTCATGTTTTATCTGCAATTTAGGAACACCTGAAACTATTTGATTTAATTCAGGTAATGCTCTATAATGAAGATGACCATACCTTCTATGCCATAGCTCACTTGGATTGATTTCATCATGTAGTAGGGCTTGAGCTGGTTGACTCACAAGTCTATACAATCTTTTGTCACGAATCCCAATGACCCTAGCATTGTCTATACTAGAGCCATTGGACCATACAAGTACTTTTCCATTCACAAAAGCTACTATATCTCCTTTATCATTTAAACATGAAATAGAGACAAGATTCTTTTTCAAACCTTGTACATATAGAACATTGTTGAGATGCACATTTTTACCAGATTCCAGCTCTATGGATGTCGTTCCAACTCTTTTGACTGAATAGTTGTGGTTGTCACCAAGCTCTACCCTTTGGGACAGCCTCTTTTCCATCATACTAGAGAGGTTGCCACAGTCTCCGGTCATGTGGCTTAATGCACCACTATCTATCAGCCACATGTCATCATCATCTGCAATAGAACCTGTTAGAGAAGAAAAGTAAAAGAACTCTTTGTCACCTTTAGGCTTCTTCGGATGTTCATCTTCAACATTGGTTGCGAAAGCATGTTGTTTTCCCTTTCTCTTCTTGTTATTAGATATCTCTGGACAATCTCCTTTAATGTGTCCAAATTTTTGACAACCATAACATTGAATCCTTGACATGTCATGCTTCCCTTGGGAAGGAGGAGGCCTTTTTCCTAACTTCTTGTGTTGAGAACCATACTTCTTCCTTCCTTTGTTCTTCAAGCGAGCTGCAAATGCTTGAGAGGCTTCTTCCTTCTTATCTCTTGACATAAACCTTGATTGTTATTGAGAACAAGAGGTCCATAGTTGTTCAAATGAAGGAGCTTTCTTTCAACTACTTATACTTGCTGCAAATGCATCCCATGATCTAGGTAAACCATTGAGTGTTGTAAGTCACAAGCTCGTTCTCAATGATAGTTTCTCCAACTGCTTGAATTTGGTCTTTTATTTGAGAAATCCTTACGAAGTATGAAGCTATGGTGTCATCATTCGTCATCGTCACATCATGAAGTTCATTCAGGGAAAATTTTAAGGATGGAAAGTTGTCTTGAAGTTTAAAAAATTTGGTGAATCTCAGTAGTCCCTAATATGAAAACTATAAAATGTTTATTGATGTATTTGTAAAATTATTCAAATTTATAATGATTTTATATATACTTTCTATATAATATTGGCGATTTTTAGAGTAATATAATTTTATATTGTAAAATTTGGGCGAATCATTTTTATAAAAAATGGAAATTGGCAAATATTTTTCTTGGAAAAATGATGGAAAATTAGCCCACTTGCGAATATTAGCCCCTAAAATTTTCCATGAGTTCATTCTTCAAACTCATGGCTTGACCAACATTCTTGATAGTGAATAGATTGGTTAGGGCTTCATACATCTTCTTGGAAGTATCAAGCTTTACAATGTAGGGAATGAGATGATCTCTGACGGAGTCCACAATAAGATTCATAGCAGTAATGTCATCCTCCTTAAACTTCTTGCTTGCAATATCAGTTGGTTCTACAACTTTCCCTCTCACAATATCCAAAACTTTGTTCTTTACAAGAATAAGATCAATTCTAAGTTTCCAAGCTCTAAAGTTTGAGGCTCCTTTCAACTTGTTCTCAGATTTCATAGAGGAAGCCATGGAAACGAATCAACGAGAAGGACTTCAACAATAGAATCTCAAAGTAGGGTTTCTTCAAAGGTGATCTCAATGTTCCTTCCTTCACTAAAGCTCTGATACTATGTTGATTTTCTAAGTGTAATGTGGACTAGCACAATATTTCTGCAATATTGATAGTTACTTATGATGTTTATCTTCTTTTATTTTATTCCAATATATCGTTCAGCAATTATACTTCAAAAATTCAACCATACAAAAACAATAGAACAGTTAAGATCACAATGCACAAGAAGAAAAAAAGATTTACCCTAGGAAAACCCACAAAGGGGGAAAACCTAGCAACCTTTTCAATAGCGAAATTCTTTTGTTCAACAAGAGACACACCTAGACCTATAGTCAAACCTATTCAACCCCTCCAAATCAAACCTCCCAATCATATCCAAAATTTTGCTCTGCCTAATCTGACCCAAAATTTCGGCCCACCTACAACTGCCAGTTACCCCAAAATTTTGGCCCGTGCAACTACCCAGAATTTCGACCCCCAACAACAAATCTGCCCAGAAATATGCAAACTGTAAAGAGAGAGAGAGACTATCCACACGTGTAAGCTAGAAGAGAGAGATAGAAGAGATGAATTCATCCTTCTTTTTCATCCTCTTAGTCCTTCTTATCCTTCACTTGCTTGCCCAGAAACTTGCTTGAGAAAGAGATGTGAATTGGTGGTGGATAAATGAAGTCGAACTGCCTTTATATAGTGATCTGCTGGGTTGAAGGGGTGTGTCTTTACCCTAGGCTGACTTGACTTGGAGGGAGGCTAACTTGACAACTTTTAAATCCAAAAATTACAATTCAAAAATTCAAATTTTCTTCTTCTAAAAGTCGCAATGGGACTTTGACTCAAAATAAATTTTCTTTTGACTCTAGCATTTAAAATATGCTTTACAATAATTAATACAAGTAGGTCAAGTGGCCAAATATACATTATGAAGACCGACGACGGTTACAAATTCAACGAATCTCCCCTTCAAGATGTAGAATCTCTTATCAAATTCATGGTATGCCTTTACATGAGTGAATCTATCCAAACAATCAAGTTGGCGCACAATAGTGTTTTCAGACTTGGAAGATTCAATAAAATCACATCTTTGGAAAGAATAAACTTCTTGTTTACCTCATCATAAGATGATGTGCCTTGGTGGTATCTGAATACCCCAAGAAGATGCACTTTTGACTCCTTGCATCAAGCTTGTTTTTTTGCTCCTTAAGTTTAATATAACAACTATGAATATAAGTGGAATGAAATTCTTACATTACATTATCCCGCTGGTAGATACACCATTACAAGGCCTGCATGTCTAGTTACTGTTGAAGAAAGTGTAACTAGGTTTGGTCTTCATAAATGTAATTTTGATCTTTGTACTTGTAAAAGAAAAGAATTATTATTTTTGTCATTTGTAAAAATGTGTTTCTTGCTCATTGAATAGGTCAAGCACACATTTAAGTGCTTCTAGGAAAGTCAAAAAGTCAATGTAATTATTGAAGACCCTTATGGGCTTGTTACACCATGTAAAAATATGTATTAGAGTCAAAAGAAGACCTCCAAGCAAAGTCCCAAGCCTCCTCTACATGTCAACATCATCAAAGGAAGCAATTTGAATCATATAGAACAAGTCGGCCTAATGGGAGGAGGCAGACTCCTATATAAAGAGCCATTCAACCTCTCCAAAGACCAATAATCTCATTTCTGAAATCAGCGAAGAAGGAGGACGAGTAAAGGGTTCAAAAAGACGAAGAAAGGTGTCTCTATTGCAGCGAAGAAGGAGGAATTGAAGACCGATTATTCAAGGCTTGTTTTAGGGCCTATTATAGTCACACATGCAAAGATAAGGAGGCTCTTTCTGTTATCATAACAGCACTCCTATTGCAGTCATAAAAGAGAATTAATTGGGCTAGAAAAGAGTGCCTATTAGGCCTCTTACTCAAGCGAAGGAGGAGGCTACTCAAGCGAAGGAAAGAAGAGGAATCAAGCATCACATTCTTGAAGGTATACCCCACACGTGCGAAGAAAACAAGGACATACTACTGATGTTCCAGATCTGCAATCTTAGTGAAGAAATGAAAGCTCGGTTGGGTGGTAACAAGGTCATCTTCTTGAGTTAGAAAGGCTCCAACTCAAGCAGAGGAAGAAAAGGAAAAGATTCTCTCTAGGGCATACAATTTAGGGTTTTTGCAGTTGCCGAACAGAAGTACCATCAGTTGTCGGAAGGAGGACGAAGTGCTACAAAGAAGTAAAAGGAAAAAGGCTTGACTTGTGCTTGGAGGATCTTCTTGTCAAGGGTTTAGGGTTTGGCATTTGTCAATTGAAGCTTCAATAAGAGAAATTTGCAGAAGGGTTTTCCTCTCTAGGAGAGAGAGGTTTTGCCCTGGTTGAGAGCCAATATCTTGTGTTTTGATCACTGTTTGATGAAGTAAGAGAACATACAATAATAAGAAGAAGAAGAAGATAATGATAATAAGAAAAATAAAAGTACTTTACAAATTGTTATCATCGTCAGAAGAATCTCACTATAACATATACACCCTAGATTCTTCAATAGTTACAAGGGTATTCAACAAAATAAACAAGTGAAATAATTGCATAGATAAAGCCTCACATAAGATAGATGTAATACCTCTAATCTTCCATTAAGCCTACAAAATGAGGCACAATGTAACCCAAGGGGAGAGCTCCATGTTACATCATGTGGAAAATAAGCCTCTCAAAGGCAATTCGACCTCATCCAAAAATAGTATAGTAAACACCAAATAATTCTCATGAAGGGAGCGCACCAACAAAAAAAAACGTCAAACCAAGTCAAATGCCAAGTATCTACATGGAATGCACCCTACAAGAATGTGTATGCATGCAACAACTCCACATGTGAATTCCAAGGTAACCAATTCTATAGATGAATGTGCAAGATGCCAAGTGAACGCAGTGCTCCTCAAGAAAGAATGTAATCAAAAAGCCAAAATAGCAAGTGGACAATCTCCACAAAGCAAAACTAAGGAGATAAGGGCGAGTTGGGATTTTGACTATGCCAAAACTCCATGAAATAATAAAATATATATCTCCAAGAATAGCAAGAAATGTCACCACAATTGTGCCTTTCAAGAATATCCACAAAAAGCAAGAAGAAACTTTCCATGGGCACCCTCCAAGAATAATCTCCAAAAATAAAAAAGAGACCAAGTACAAGAACATGCCAAATCACACATGTGACCCTCCTCATGCCACACACCTCCTAATAAAAACCTCCATAACCACCCCAAATGAGATAATATCATAATATATACTTGCCAAGCCAAAGAAGTGAGGACGCTCTCCAATAATGGTCAAAATATGCCACAGTGTAGCTGAAATATCCATGCAATAAAGATGAGAGCACCCTAAAAGAGGTGCACCTACCTCAAACACCCAATAAAACATAAAATATTCTCCAAGTGAAGCGAGCCCTAGCAGAATGTGCCAAAGTGGTTAGAACTCATCTATAGAATACTTCTATACATACCATGTCATAAAGGTGTCCAACCAACCTATAAAAGTGCATGCTAGAGAAGTGTGCCAACCACTCCATAAAATATTACGTGCCTTGAAAATTGTGACCAAGAAGGGGGTGCACCATTAGAAAGCTTCAACTAGTCCAATTAGTCACTCCAAGTGTGAAAAGGAAGCATATAAAATATGGTGTCCAAGTTATTAACCTTGATTTGGATAAATAAAATTAATTTAACCTTTGAATAGTTAAACCAACCTCAACATGTGTGCACAAAAGTTAACGCTCAAATATAACCATAGTCCTCCCTATTGCCAACAAATTAAATTACCATGAGCATGTGTGCCAATGACGGGTACACTATTAAAGTGTTGTGCCATGTAAATAAAAGATGTTCTCCCTAGCAAAACCTCCCCACCATAACAACAAAACAAAAGGTCCAACCTAGAGTGCACCAACAACAAGGGATTATTAAATCAAAATCACCATCTACCATTACGAAAAGGTTACATCACATCAAGCCATAATATAATTATTAATACCCCTTATCTAACTCAAACAACTTAAGAAATAACATATCAAAGAGGGTATTAACATCATGAAACACCTTCCCCCTAGGTGATGTCTAGCAAATGTGACATTATAAAGTTAAATCACCTAGGAAAATCTCACAAAGGCACCCTAAATCATCCCACCATAGCAACATGATCAGAGAAAGGGACATATTAGAAAGGCTAACGCATCCAACCTTAAAGTGTGTCCCCCATCACACATCCAGCATAAGGACCATGTAGAATTTCTCCTAGTGCAACCCAATAATACCACATTATTATGCAAAAGTTACCAGGAAACTTCAACAATCATGAAAAATATATCTCCTAGCCATCATCATCTAACCCCCTTTAGGGGGCTAGAACCCTCATCCATATCCAAGATAAAAATATATACCAACCCATCATTATGAGATACTATGATCCACATCCATCAAAAATGCAACCAAGGGGTGATCAACAAAGCAAGCACATGTAAGTGAGATGACATTCATGATTCAACCAAGAAGAAGTGAGATTCCCCCAAACAAAGATCTCCATCAAGTGATATGATGCGATGAAAAGAAGAGATCTCATGAAGATGAATGCCCCCCACCCCCTGCCTGCAGCACCCCCATGGCCAGGGCTAAGTCAGTCTAATGCTCCAAGAGCAACAGCAACAAATCTCCATCAATGTGATGAAAATCACAAGATGGGATCTTGTACAATATAAGTTGCGACAGGCACAGTTTTTTTTTTTGTGTGTTTGTCATAAATTGGGGCATCCTTATTGCTTGAATCTAGTGGATTCTAATCCCAATACCGTTGTAACTTTATCAATTGGTGGTATTTTTTTAGGAAATGGTATATCATATTGGAGCAGCACCTGATCCTTGGGTGAAGATTTTTTTCCCACTCCCTTTTCTCCTTGTTCTTCCACTGATGATTGTTGTGTGAATGATGTTCTGGTGTAAGAATTGGTCTATGTTGATTTTTCTCTACCAATTGGACCATCCTACCCGATCTTAGTTGAATTTTGGCACAACGACTGATATCAGTCTGGTCAAACCACTCATTAGGTTGTTAATCTTTGACATAATCATAACCTTGACAAACAATCTCCAATTCAATAATCAAGTCTTCATGCATCTTCCTGTAGAATTGCCGTAGGGTATTTCGTGGGATTGTTTTCCCTTTGCCCAGAGAAGCATCACTGGTGGACATGGCAACTGGAAAAATAATGGAATCATTGCTTCCACTATTTTTGTGTGTGCTCACCATGGTTTTGGAGGGTCAAAGATTCAAATGTTGCTCCTGTGCCAAAGATACATTCGTGTTCCTCAAATGGATGCACCATTTGTCTCTTTTTGTCTTCAGATATCTCCATTAGGGCACAAAAATTCCAACAAGGGTGTGAGGCATACGTCCCCGGCAATGGCATCAAAAATGTCAAGCAATTTCAAGCGTTATAGGTTGGCAGATGAGTTGACAAAATTAATATCCGTACAATGTCAATCTGAAGCCACAAACTTACATTAAGAAGTTACAGGTCTGAAATTCATTTTTCCATTTTTACAGTTTTTAGAATCGAAATACCCGTGATAAACTTCAAGAAATTATAGCAGAACTTGGAAAATTATCTTTACAAACAATTCTTCATCCATGAATCACTACTGTAATAAAGTAACAGAACTGAAAACGCAGAAAATCATCAGGAAACACAACTACATCAACACATGAGAAAAAGGGCAGCTGTTCTGTGTTGCAGGGGGGACTCATCCAACCAACAAACTTCCAGATACACTTGTTACAGGAAGACAGTGCGTACAAAAGTGAAAACATAAATCTGAAAACTACCTTTAGAGTCTGCCTTCCTCTGTCTTCACAAGAACTACAATGTTTCATGATGTCTTTTGACTAAATTGACTTTTAATTACAAACAGCATTAATGATAAGCTACTTTTATAACATACGTAACATAGAAAGCACATTAGATAGGCATAACAATTAGAAAAAAATTAGCCCAAAGGGTTGGCTCAACTGGCTGTCGCCCATGTTGCTGGGCATTTGGCTTGTTCCATGCCAGCAGGTACCCAATTCTAATCCCCCGGAGTGAGGCACACTAATCCATGCCAATGGGTCTACTAGAGATGCCATCCACAAATGTGGGGAAGCATCCATTGGATTTCCCCGCAAGGGTTTTCTTGGAAAAGATAATTAACAAAATTTTAGCATCTATCATAAGTCCCTTGAGGGTGACCTGTAGGTGGAGGAATGAGAACTCCATTTTGAACCCAATTGGGATAAAATGTTGCAGATGTAGAGGTGAAAATTCTGATGCAGACAAAATTTCACAATTCATCCTCCATATCTAAAAAAATGCTCTCAAAGGTCTACCTTAGTGGCCAAAATGAATAACTGTGATGTCGCATAATGGTGCATGATGGTGATAAGAGTACAAAATAGCAATGTGAATACACACAAGAGAGCAAGTATGCAAGTATGAGATGACAGGAAATTGTCATAATGTCCACATATGGTACCCTCTGCTTTGTATTATGCATATATAGAAGTACAAAACTGTTGGAGAGTGACCAAGCTTGACCAAGTTTGCTATCATTACAATAAAACATACAAATGAGAATGGCGAAATAAAGTAAAAAGTGTAAATTAAAATAAACACATACTCTAAGTAAGTCCACTAGGAACTTAGGACCAAGTGTCATGAATTCCTCCCTGCTGAGTAAATCACCGCCAATGTTTGTTGGTAAAGTCTGCAGTCCAGCAAAGGACAGCATAGGCTGTAGGGTATATCTGATGTCTGGACTGTCCCATCAAAACACCAAAAGTGAACCTCTGCTGAAATGTGACATGGTGCAACCACCGATGTTTGGCAAGAAGAAGAAATGCCCTCCCTGCTGAAGAGTCATGTTTACAACAGGCTGCTGAAGGTAGGTGCAGAAGTTATAACTTGTAAATCCGTGTAGGAAGAGAAACCATGAGCAGGGGATTCTAGAGAAAGATGCAATGCCATGATCTTCAGGGCTAAAATTCTTGCAATAGGGGGTGAAGCGGGATGTGGAGTGATGTTTGGAATGGCACCTCCTACTGAAGTTAGAAAACCATGGGGAAGGCTGTGGCAGGGAGAGAGGGATGAGCATTGCAGTAATACATAGAATTTTGCATTTCTAGAGATTTACCTGCTTAACAACTTGTTGCCCTGACTAACGGGAATAAGATGTGATCTGGTAAAATTTACCATCCCTTGTAAATTCTGAATATAATGTTATTAAACCCCATCATGCTGTGCCCTTCTATCAAACTGGTAGGGCATGCCAAGAAGCGTGTCAAAAAATTCCAATAGCATAATATGATATATCAAAGTCAATTGTATAAATGAAAGGTCCAATGGAAAAACTGACACAACTCCTGCATGTGACAGATGCGGACAAATTTGCTTCCTTTACCCATCCAAGATGTCATGGTTGTGGATGTGGTGTGGCAGGGAATTGGAGTAAGTTAACCAACTACTGAGAAACCAGATTCTTTTGGTTGCCATTGTCCAAGATAAGTTGTCCGCGTTTTGCCCAATTTGGAAAGTGTGAGTGAAGAGAGCTTCTCACTCGAGATAAGTATAATGCTTAGCCAAGAGGACCAACAAAGGATTAGAGGGACTAAAATTATGGAACTCATGTTCCTTTGGTAGTTCCTCGGCAGCAAGGTCTTCAATTACCTATAGGCTATTGCAAATCGGCAAAGAGAACATTTGTTTTTTTGGCTTGCAAGGTGCAACATTCATCTCAGAATGCCAATATCAGTAATGATAAGAGCACCTTTTGTGCCTCCCTGTGCCAGCAACACTGGCTATCTCTAGACCAAACCAACGGTGGTTGACAGAGTGGGGGAAGTAGAGTCCTTTATGTGCGAGGGCTGTGTCAACTATTGGGCAAGTTGATTAGCCTTAGCTTTGATTTGGGAAGCTAAGTTACACAGCATAATCCAATGAGGAGATAAGGAGAAGTACTAGTATTGTTAAATGTGACAAAGTGCACTCTAAATGAACTTGACAAGGAGGCTATCTACAAAATCCCTTACCTCGAGTTTGATGGATAGGCTACTGAAGTCCTCAATGTATGGTTGGACTAATCGTCTAGGTGACTGTCGGAGTTGCAGCAATTGTGCCAGCATTGCCTCCTTGTACCCTTACAGGTAGAACCATGTGTGGACAGCATGGGCAAGCTCCTTGAGATCATCCCCAAGTATCAATTGGAAATTAGTAACAGGCTGCAAGTTGTTGGGTGTATGTTTGCCACCATGTGAGGGATTGTTCCTCTATGTGTACCTCAACTACAAGGATCTTCTAAGCATTTGTCAAAATACCATGAGGATTGAAGTAGATTTCTAGACTATGTAGTATGAACCCAGGAGTTGAGCTTGTCCACATTTATGGGCTCAGTCAAACTTTGGGACGGAAAGCTTTGCAACCAACATGAACAAATGTTGCACAATGGGGATACTCACGGGAATAATGGTTGAGACTACGACTGATGTTTCAAAGCTTTCTAGAGGGACTGTTGCTGAGGGGCGAGGAGTTGTTTGGACCATGGTCAACACATCTTGAATCATTTTTCCCTGAAACTCCTGTTGTTAGACCTATTATTGTAGTTGAGAAACAAGAGTTTCCAGCAAGAGTTATTACTGTTCCTGCATCATCTTTGACGACAAATTGGGCAATCCTAGAATTCCCGGAGACTTCAGAGTCACTGGAGGTTTCACAAGGATCCATAGGACACAGGAATGCTTGAATAGGTCAGAATTGAAACTGGGAATAGTTATCCATAAGCTCCAAGTGCAGATTGGGGCAGTTCATGAAAGAAAAGCCAGTGTAGGGCTGTTTCGGTGGTTTAATTGACAAATCTGCAGGTTTAAACTAGCAAATTAGAAAAAATGTGGGTTTAAGTAACCTATTTTCAGTTTAAACTAACAAGCTTGCAGGTTTACGTAGTGTATTTGTGGGTTTCAACTAGCAACTAGCAAATCTGCAAGTTAAAGTACCGGATGTGCAGATTTAAGTAACAAATTAGCACACCTACACGTTTAAGTAGCAGATCTGCAAGTGCAAACTAGCAAATTAGTGGATCTGCAGATTTAAACTAGCATAATATCCTACATATGCAACCAGGCTCTGCAACTACAAAAAGGAGTGAAAAAGGACTGCAGAAAAGCAAAAATGGTAAAGGAAGTATGAGAAAATATAGGTTACATGCATGTGAATCGCCTGGAGGCAGGAATGGTCAATGTCGAAGCACCTACAAATTACTCAAACCACTTGGAGAGCTTGAAGGAGGAGTCGGAGTAATCCCAGAGGACACCAGAATAGCGAAGTCCTTGAAAATCTCTAATCTTATGTATGTATAGAATTACAGAACTGTTGAAGAGTGATTTAGTTTAACCAAGGCTCCTATGTTTACAATAAAATAGACATATTTAGGTGGGTAATCAAGTGTGATCAAACGCTGTATGAATTATGTGAAAATGAGATAGGAGAAATAAAGTAAAAAGTGCAAATTACAATATTAATGCATAGTCTAACTAAATCCACGAGGAACTCAAAGACTAAGTCTCATCAAACAGAACCTTTTCAGGGCCCATTATCAATAGACTTGGACTGACTAATCAATGAAGAAGGATTTGTCCTACCGAGAAAAGAAAACTAAGGTTCTTTAGCACATCCATCATCCCCTTTTGAGAACTTCAATAGAATGTGCATTCTCAACATAGATAAATACAATGAAACCATGAGTGCGGTTTCCAAGTGTTTCCAAGTCCAACAGTTTTCCAGCCATGTGGCACCCAACTTTCTTCAATCCAACTACAAGTGATGACCTCGAGAACGTCCCAATCAAGGAGTTCATCTGCCCCAGCATGATAATACAACTTTTCTATACCTCTAGCTTAATCATTCTTAGAAATGTAATTATTAGGATTATTCATTAAATTTTATAGAAGGAAGTTCCATAGGGATAGCCCAGTGATAAACTTTGGATCGAATATCCTATCTTTCTTCAAAACCAGGTTGTCCCACTTGCCTGCAATAGTCAGTTGCAGATTTTGGGATGCCATAATAGGCAAATAAACGCAGCCCTAGCCAAAGAACCACTGCAAAGTAGCTTCAAAGATGTGCATGAACTAAGGAGTTACGAGTAGGAATCAAGGGATAATGGTGGAAGATAAATTCTAGAGCATATGGATACTCAATTCGCTTCATTACCATTCCCGTGCCCAAATAGATATGCCTTCTTCATTGCAGAGTATTTTGTCTCAGCCCTCTAGTTCTCAGTTCTACATTTTGGAGGCACATGCTCCAAACATATTTTGTAACTGATTACGAAATTAGGAAAATTTTGATTTTAGTCGTAAGAAGTATTAGCAAAGTTTGGACCATTTAGAAACTATATAATTCCCATGTATCCCAACTTGCAAGCAGTGCTCTTCAATCTTGTTACAATTTTAAAAAAAGCAATGAAAATAAAGAACTTTCAATCTTGAAAATAAATAACATATGTTCTTAATTATTTGCTTCAGATGTCAACATAAACAAAGTTCTGTTCATGGTCAGAGAGATCGATGGAATCAAGTGGGAGATTTAAGATTGCCATCAAAATTCACTACAGTAGATCTGCCATCAAAATTCATTTCAGTAGATCTACCATTAAAATATAAGATGCAAGCAAGTGGTTTGATCTGCCAGCAGGCATTCCAAAGTCCAGTAGATCCCAGAAGTCCAATATTCCGGGTGCCCTTCCCTTGGGAGCACATGTTCTGAAATATGAAATATGGCACGCTCTTCTTCTTACCCAATTTTCTCAGGTTTTCGATATAAATTGCTTATCTAACCACATTGTGGAAACAAGTACCGCGTCTAAACACATTGCAGAAACAACCACCCATTGACCTTCTACCACGCTCCCATAATATGATGCCTTCAGCCCAAAAAGGGCTTAAAAGTACGAGAACGGGAGATATATGTATAGCACACATTTGAATACAAAGTATATCAAGCTGGAGACCTTTTTCAAAAGAATCCACTCAATTTCGCTTTGGGGATTCTCCCGTAAAGCATACAGGAATGGCTGAGAATCAAACCTGAGCTAACTGCGGTCAACTCCCACTGGTCTACGGCTACACCACAGCCCAACCGGCATATCAAGCTACGAACTTAATAGCTGGATGTGCTTGGCCACTGATGGCATAATCACGACAGTTCAGATCCATCGTAAACTTAATTTTAGGAAAAAAAAAATAAAACCCACAAATGTTCCATGATATACACACATTATCTGAGATTTAGGCAAAGATATATACCCATTCCTTTGGAAAGGATAAATTAAAACACCTGGTAATGTTAGGAGTAGAATCGACACAGCCTTACACACAAAGGAGATTGTTTCTCTTAGTGACACTGAAATTGAATTTAAGACAAGAAAGCTATTTGTATCAGCCCTAGAAAAAAGAGAAACCAAAACAGAGGAGTCTAGTCTACAATCACTAACACCCCAAATGCAGAGTGAGAAGTCATCATACCCTGTTGTCAGTCTGAGAAGTCTTAGTGAAGTGCTGCCAGATTTTGCAGAAGACAAGAAAGAGGATGAGTACAAGAATCAGGATCCCAAGTCCTACTAAACCATACTCCACCATCATCTCTGAACTTTTAGCGATGCCCAAATGTCGCCTCCAAACGTTAATATAAAAAGGGAGGCTGTTACCGCATCGAGTATAAGAATGATGATTCCACTGACATCCCTGACCCTCCCCCACACCCGCTCTCAGGTTTTGGTCATCAATGTTTGATAACAAGCCAACACAGCATGGATTTGTATATATATTAATATTACCAGAATATAAATATATGGAGAGATGGAACACCTGCGTTATGAAAATAACACCCACGTTTCCCAACGAATATACAAATTGTTATCTACTGGGTCAAAGGCCGTCTATGCTGTTGGGTATCAATTTATTTAATTTTATTTTCGCCGTTCCTTTAATCAGGCAGATTCCTGGATGGAGAGGTTTGAAATCTGCACCAATTAAATATATATAATTTCAAACTGTATTAACTATATCTTTAGTAATAAATTGAGATAATATGTTTTTAGTTTGTCCCACCTAACCAAATCCCTTATCATTAGCTTTTTAAAATTTATTGGTATATTTGCAATGGAGTAGGATTACGAGGTGATTGCAAAAAGTTTTGACTAGGTAAAATAGGAAAATTGTAATTATCTAGGATATAGAATAGACAACGATGGAGTGTATTATTAAGTTATTTTTTGATGTGAAGGTCATCGGTTCCAAATTTTTTGGGCAAAAATTCAGTGATGTTAATGATTGGTGTGGCCTACATCGGGTTTGATTTTTTGGTAATTTTGAAGGCTTAGATGCTCCTAGATTGTGGTTTCTCAAGTAAATCCTAATGTAATCTCTAATAAACTTAAACCACTTGACAAATAAATAAATAAACAGCCTAATGTAATCTCTAATGAACTTAGACCACTTGACAAATAAATAAATAAACAGACAACTCGCATAATTATTTAAGTGTTGATGATGACGATATTTTATTAATTAATTTTGCTTAATTAATTAATATATTTATTTTTCAAATATAAAGTATAGGGATATTTTTTTTCTTTTGTTTATAAAAAATAGAATAATATTAATAATCTAATTTTAAAATTACCTTAAAGAAAGAATAAAAATTTTAGAATAATATTAATAATCTAATTTAAAATTACAATAAAGATAAATATAAATTGATGTATAAATTTTTTTATTTAATTTCGAGTGACATTTATAATTTGGTACATCTAACATTTATTACAATCTTAATTTTCTTAAATGTTTAATTGTCTTTAGTTAATTTAGTATCTTTATATCATTATTTAAATGTAATACAGTCCATAAGTTTAAATTATAAATATGTTTAATAAATCTAAAAAAAAAATATGGAGCTTTAGAATAATTTATAGGATGTTAGCTTTTAAAAAGACTCTTAACTTATTAAAAATATATTTTTTATGGTTTATGTTTAATTTTAGATTAGGATTACAGTAATTAGTTTGTGAATATTTTTCTAAACTTATATTTCTCTTTCTTTCTTTTTTCTTTTTAAATGATAGAAAATATTTACTAGTTTATTGAACAAAATTTCAGCTTAAGTTTTAACATTGTCCTCTTATTTGGTTTTATATCTTTCTTTTTAAATGTTCGAAAATATATAATAGTTTATTAAACAAAATTTCAGCTTAAGTTTTAACATTGTCTTCTTATTTGATTTCATATCGAAGAATCATAAATGTTTTTCATATCAAGGCATCATATGACATGCATTGAGTTGCCAACCTTATGATATTTAGTCCTTTAATAGATCATCATGAACAACTTATACCTTGTTTTGTTTTTCATTTTGGAAAGCTTTACCAAAAAGTAAATGTTAATTCCCTAACACTTACTTTTATAAACTATCACTTAGTAATACAATATGTTGGTGTACTCGATGATAGTTGTGTTTCTCGAAAGCCTACAACAATGACACCACATGTCCATGGAGGGATATTTAAACCCTTTGGCAACAAAGGAATTATATTTTCCTTTCTTATTCTCCTCCACCTCAGCCATCATTATTTTAATTTATTGAACTTTGAACCGTTTTCTACTTGCTTCTTTTTCTTCTACATAAGGTCTTTGTTAAAATCATCTACACAGTGTATTTGTTGAAATTGTCTACACAAGAGGAACACTAATAGGAAGGCTCCACTTAATAGAAAAGATGTACACCAATCTAGCTATCTAAACTAAGGAAGCTCTCTCAAAGTCTATCTATCAAGTTTAAGCTTCACAAGCTCTAGTCTTAGTGACTTTAATTGTGTTTTTTAAATTGTTAACAACACCAACCAAATCGGGGTTGAGGGGGAAAATCAAACTCGGACTAGGAAGGATTGAGCTAGGATTTGCAGCATAAGTTAAGCGTTGGGCGCCATGGAGAGGCGAGAGGGGGGGGGGAGTTCCACTCCCTCCTACAGTCAGGCAGTCTCCAATCGATTCAAGAAACCTCCAGAGGCAGAAACTAGAATTTCAGGAGGAAGAAAACAGGACAACAAAGGTACACAAGAGTAGGAAAATATGCAAGAAGAAGCCAAAAGAGAAAAACTAATAGAAGGAGAAAATCAAAATGCAGACACCAAAAATCAAACTAGACCATGTAAGCTTAGGGCTACTATCATACCCAGAGTGGTGTTAAGTGATCCAGTGCTACAGGCGCATAGGGAACACATGGCGACTTACGCAGTCATTTGTAAATTCATGGGGTTATGGCCTATGGAGAAGGCTTTACAGGAATGGATAAAGAATCATTGGAAACCTAAGGGGGTTATAGATCGACACCTTGGATCAAAGGGTTCCTTCACTGTAGTTTTCACTAACATTGAGGATAAAGATAGGGTGTTTGAAGGAGGGCCCTACTTCTATGCTGTTGCAGGCCTCTATATGAGACCTTGGGCAATGAATTTTGTCCCGGAGCGCGAGACTTTCACTTCTATCCTGGTTTGGGTAAGGCTCTACTCCTTACCTCTGGATTATTGGCAAACTGAATCATTAAAAGCAATAAGAAATAAACTAGGGCATTTTGTTAAAATATCAGAGGCCACCAGGAGGGGAAAGTACACCTCCTTTGCCCGTATATGTGTAGAGATGGACCTCTCTGGAGTGTTACCGGATGAAGTAATTCTGGAAGTTTTTTATGAAGAATGGGTGCAAGTGGTTGACTATGAGCATGTTCCTTTCAAATGCCGCAAATGCCATGAACATGGGCATCTATTCAGGGATTGCCCCTTAAACAAAATAGAAAGCAGAACCAAAGCTACATCAGGGAAAGAAACTGATAGCTTTAACAAAGTGGGAAATAGAGGTAAAGGAGGGAGAAAGTACCAAAAGAAAATCAACGAAGAAAATCAGCTAAGTCAGAATAGGTACAAGGTACTAGAAGAAGAAGAAGAAGAGCATGATAAAGCTAATCAGACTCTAGAGGATAGCCCTGTGGAGAAAGAAAAGGGAGAGAGTATGGAGGACACACATGACAACAACCAGCAAAAGGAGGATCTGTTGAACACTATGGAACTTGATAGGGACTAGGAGATGACCCCAAGTGAGGTGGGAACAGAGGATCATGAACTACAGGATATTCTTGATAGGGAGCATCTAGATCTGGAAAAATTTCTAGAGTAGGGAACCACCAAAGGAATGGATTCGCTACCACAAGAGGAGTTCAATAGAGTGCAACAATTGTTTCTATGGTGAACACAGGCAAAAGGTTTGGGAGTCAAAAGAATCCATGATAGTCAGGACAACGAAGGGGTGAAAGCTATGAAGGCAACATCGGGACTAGCTCCTAGGAACCCAGGCAGGAAAAGAGGTAGGAAAAAATATAACGAGTTGCTAATAGAGTGTGGAAAACTCATGATTGATTCAGGTAAGATGAAATACCTAACCAGTTACTCATTTACAAACCTTTCTTAATGAAGCTCACAACATGGAATATTAGGGGTCTAGGAAGTAAGAGGAAGCAAAGGAATCTTAACAATAGAATGAAAGAAGAAAAACCATATATGATTTTCATACAGGAAACAAAATGTTCAGTAGAAAAAATAAGAGAAATATATAGCAAATGGCTGATTAAATATGAATATCTAGCAGTTAAAGCAGACAAAATAGCAGGAGGAATTCTCACACTTTCGAACCCTCAGAAACTAGGAATCCTTGCTGCTAAAGCTTTTAGGAACTTTTTATCTATGGTGATTCAACCCTTGGGGGACAACGAAGTTTATTTAATCACAAATGTTTATGGTTCTCAGAAGCCTGAAGAGAAACTCAAGTTGCTTACCTCACTGGAGGATCTAAGAGACAGACATTTGGGCATGCCCTGGATTTTGGGAGGGGACTTTAACATGATCAGTTCCCTGATGGAAAAAAAAAGGTGGAACCAGATCACTTGGCAAAAACTCCATAGCATTTCAGAATTTTATAAACAATATGAGGCTAGTAGACACAAATACTGGTAATGGCATCTTTACCTGGAATAACAAAAGGGGAGGAGAGTCTCAGGTGGCCTCAAAACTAGACAGATTCATTATCTCAGAGGACCTTATTCTATCAGGTCCTGATTTTTCAGCCATGATACTTCCTTTTGGTGGATCAGATCATTGGCCTATTCAACTTGAAGTGTCCTTTATAGGAACTCCAAAAAACAGACCTTTCGGGTTTGAAAACATTTGACTCACCCATTCGGACTTTATCAGCAACATTGAAAAATGGTGGAAAGAGGATATGCAGGTTCAGGGCACTAAAATGTTCCTCCTGCATAAAAGATTGAAACATATCAAAATCAGGCTTAAAGAGTGGAATAAAAATGAGTTTGGCAACATTTTTGTAGCTAAAAAAGTTGTTGAACGGAAGTTACAAGACATTAATCAGATCCTCATTATAGAAGGCTTCAGCGAGGAAAAAAAGGAACAAGTTATAATCATCAACATGAATAGGAAGAATTGTGCAAATAAGAGGAGATATTTTGGAAACAGAAATCAAGAGTACAATGGTTAAAAGAAGGAGAAAGAAACACAAGGTTTTTTTCACAAATCCACCATGGATCACAGGTCTCATAATAGGATCTCAAAAATCAAGGATTCTCAAGGAAATCAACTCACTACCCATAAAGACATAGAAGCTACGTTGGTTCAACACTTCAAGGCATAGCAGAGGAGCCTCTCTTAGACAAATCACACTACATCAATGATTTCACTAAGCACATTCCTAAGCTTGTGACAAGAGAAGACAATCATAATCTAAACAGAATTGTGAATGAAGAGGAGGTCAACGAAGTCATCAAAGAAATGCAAAATGGGAAAGCACCAGGTCCAGATGGTTTTAATGTCGACTTCTTTAAAGCATGTTGGGGAATAATCAAGCAGGATATCCTCAATGTGGTGGATAACTCTAGGAAGGATAGAACTGTTTTGAAGGGGCTCAATACCTCTTTCATATCCTTGATTCAAAAATAGGTTAATGCTATGACACCAGAATGATTCAGAACAATAGCATTATGCAATGTGGTGTACAAAATAATTGTCAACAGTCTTAAACCACTTCTACCAACTCTCGTATCTGAAAAGCAAACTAGATATGTGGAAGGCAGACAAATTCTCAACAACATCATTCAAGCACACGAGGTGGTTCACTCACTTATAAGTAATAGGCAGGCATGAATGATTATGCAACTTGACCTAGAAAAGGCTTATGATAAGCTAAATTGGGCCTATATAAGGAAAGTTCTTATAGCATATGGATTTGACCATGACTAGGTAAGATGGGTAATGGCCCTAGTAACTTCCTCTAGTTTCTCAATTTTGTTAAATGGTTCACCATCCAAGCCCTTTAATCCTTCGAGAGGTCTCAAACAAGAAGATCCTCTTTCTCCCTTCCTATTTATTCTCATGATGGAAGGGCTTGGCCAAGCTATCAAGTTTGCCAAAGCAGAAGGCAAAATCTAGGGTCTCAAACTCACCATGAATGGAAATGCATTGACACATAAACAATTTGTGGATGATACTATGCTACAGGGTACACCTATGGTGAGGGAAGCTCTAGCCTACAAGAAAATCCTAAAAAACTTTGCAATGGTTGCGGGCATAGACGTAATCCTCTCCAAATCAAAGATTTTATTTTTTAATACTGATATTACTATTTAGAGAAATATATCCAGAATTCTAGGCTTTCAGAGAGATATGCTGCCATCCAAATATCTGGAAGTACCGCTAACAGACAAACCCTTGAGTAAGACGGTCTGGGAGCCTGTGATTAATAAGCTACAGGACAAAGTACGAAAATCGACAAGTAGGTCTTTGAACTTAGCAGGATGACTAGTGCTCACAAAGGCTGTCCTACAAACTGTTCCCATCTTTATGTTTTCATCCCTACCTACTCCTAAAGGAGTAATGCAACTTTGCAGAAATATTCAAAGAGATTTTCTTTGGGGTAAAGGGGAAGAGAAAAAAAATGGCCCTTGGTAGGCTGGGAAAAAATCTGTAAACCTAAGACACATGGAGGTTTGGGACTGGATGATCCTAAGGTGCTAAACAAAATTTTTGGGGCAAAACTATGGTGGAGATGGCTAAAAGATTTAGCTTCACCTTGGGCCCAAATTTGGAAACAGAAATATGCAAGCAATTGACAAGACATGGATCACATCAGAATGTCTAGGATCATCAAAGGATCCCACATTTGGAACAAAGCTTGGGAGAACATAGCCATTGTTCAAAAGCACAGTTTCTGGGAAATTAGAGATGGAAACCTTGCATGGTTTTGGGAGGATATGTGGCAACAGGAACCTAAATTGTCAAGAGAAGAATTTGCAAATCTTAAGATTGATACTGACAACAAAAGGTTACTCAGAGTAAATGAATTTTGGGATCAGGAAAATAGCGAGGTGAAATGGAGGATATGGAAGAACCTAGTTTATGGTGATAACTCCCCCTTGAAGGCACAGGCAGAAGCTCTAACAACCATCCTGGAACAGAGGAAGATTCTGGTTTTAGAAGATTCAGACCAACTGAGATGGGGCAATAACAATGAAGGCACCTTCAACCTCAAAGAGGCCAAGCGCATAGCCCTTGGACTCGACTTTACAAACTCTGATGGGGTTTGGAAGGACCTATGGCAGAACCAAAGCTGGATGAAAATCAAACTGTTCATGTGGTTAGTGCAGCATAGAAAGATTCTAACCTGGGAAAACCTTAGGAAAAGAGGGGTATCTGGTCCATCCAAATGCTAGCTATGTGAATTATAGGAAGAAATTATGGATCACCTTCTCAACATCTGCCCTTTCACATCCACATTATGGAATTGGATTGCTTCAATTTTCAGACAAACAGGCAAGGACACGGGTAGCATTACCAGCACCTTTAAGAAGTGGAGGAAAAATTTCTCTGATAATGAAACAGTCAACAAAGCTTGGGCTTTAGCTCCAGGATTTCTTATATGGGATGTCTGGAAAGAACGAAACAATAGAATATTCAAAAACAGGAAAGGTTCTCCCCAAAGTATCATGGCACAGATCTTAAGACAGCTCAATGAGACGATAGGAATTCTCATTAAAAAACCCCCTGAGAACAATCCTACAGATACTAATATGCAAATTCTACTACAGTTGGGTATGCAGGGGCTTATCCCACGCGGCAAAAACAAAAATCCAAATCATATAATTGATGACAAGGATTTCTAGCAACCTCCCCCTCAAGTTTTTTTGAAATACAATATAGATGGGGCCTCAAAAGGAAACCCGAGCATGGTTGGTTACAGAGGAGTGATAAGGGATGAGAAGGGGTGCATAGAAATCATGTTTCATAGTAACTTGGGGAAAGCCACAAATAATATGGCAAAGCTCATGGCCCTTGAGCAATTCTTAGAAATCCTGAGGGATGCAAAACTTCATAACATTATAATTGAAGTTGATTCCGAATTGATTATCAATTTGGTCAAGAAAATTAGCTATGGCTCAAACTTGGAAAAAGTTTCGAGACACTAGAGGCTTCTGCAAGTCTACCAAAGGATTCATTTCCATCTGCAGAATATGAGAACCTTGAGTTTCAATCATGTGCGCCGAACAACCAACAAATTAGCAAACATCTTAGCTAATGAAGGAGTACTATGTGCTAAAAGCAACAATAAATATAAATGGATAGAGACCCCCCAGGGTAGATTGAGGGAAGAGTGTCTCAGACAGGCGAATGTGGACCGGGAGCTATATCAGAGCAGGGAATGCTAGTAGGTTACAGAACTCAGGAAACAGTTGAATTTCAGTTCATTTGATGCAGCAGATCAAGGATAATATGAAAAGAATGGCTGGTCCTTTTGGCCGGTATTTGAGCCCGGAACTCTTTAAACACAAGGTTCTCAGGCGGGTTTGGTTTGACAACACAAATATTCACATGGAGTTGAATTATACAACATATTTCCTTTTTATTAGCTATGCAGGGAGCTTGGTTAAAGTGCGAGCGGATAGGAGAAATAGAAGCAATCTTAGAAATTTCACATGGCAAATAGCAAGGTGGTTATCAAGCCAAACGGACCCGAAATCAACTTTAACGGCAACTTTATTAGATTTCGGGTCCGGAAGCAGTGTTAAACACCGAGCGAGTTACATGGACCGGTGTGAATCGCTTGAATCTGATGGATATCGAACAGACAAAATGCACGAGGGTTATCAGCCAAATCGAACCCGAAATTTATATAGAACGGTCTCTAAAGGCTTATCGGGTCCGATTTACGAGATAAAGAGTGAGCTTGTTAGCGTTCCGATATTGTTCTAGATCGTCAGATCTCCGATGTCAGATCGGACGGTTGTGATGTTCGATGACAGATCGAGCGGTTCTAACGTCAGGTCATGTGGGCCCGAAGCCCGGACAGTGGGCCTTAGGCTCGGTTCTTAGGCTTTAGGTGGCCCACATTTCTAGTGTACGTTTTGTAATATGGTTTTGTTTTTTATATTTGAATAGAAGGTCCGACACTTATTTAAGCAAAAAAAAAAACAACACCAACCAAATCATTTCAATTAAGCCTCATGTGGATGACAATAACAAGGTTAACCATTTAGTAGTCTTTGATGGAAACTAGCAATGTTAATTTTGAGTTTAAGAAAATGTAAACCCTTTGAAATACATTACGCTCATCAAAAACTTGCTTTGATTTTTTTTTTTCTGAGCATGTTGCTTTACCCCTTAAAAAATTTCCCAAATAACTTATGCAAAAAATTGCTTCTTTTCATCTCACAAAGCATTGCTCACTTGTATCATCATAATAAAAATGAGTTCACCCACGATACATCACATTGCTAAAAAGTTTGCTTTTCTGTGACATTTTGCATTGCCAAAGTTTACTTTCGTGCAACATTTCACATTGCCTCATGCAACATTTCAAATCACCATAAATATTACTTTAAATTTTCTATCTTCATGATGTTTTGTATTGCTCAAAAGTTTCCATCTTCAAAGTACAACGCATTGCTTCAAAGTTTATTTCCATGAGACACAACATATTACTACAAAGTCTTCTTTGTCATGATGTATCACATTATTGAAAACTTTTCTTCGCTGTGATGAAAGGAAACTTCAGTGAATCTATTTTCTTCTCTAAGGCCAACAAGCTTCCTTCATTTCACTCTTACAAACTTCCTTTCCTTCACCACGTCACATTAGAGGTTCTTTTAGTTGTGACACATTACATTGCATACAAATTTACTTTCATACAGTACATCATAACTCTTAAACAATATTTTCATGCCATATGCATGTCTCACCATACATTATTTTCCATGCTATACACAAATAAGTTTGATGAAAAGCACCAAAAAAATGTTTTAAAGGATGTGAAACAATGCACATAGACTTTGAAAGGATACAACATAGGTTGTGTCACATTCAAAACATTTAGTGCGATATACAAAGGCTTCTAAAATTTAAAGCATGTCACATGTATATTGTTTGTTTGCTCTAACCCAAATGGTTCTATCGATAAATTAAATTAACTTTACTATAGATGATTCCTTTATTTTGAATATCAATGAAAGGGAGGGATTTTTTGTCTTTGCAACTCCCTTTTGTTCAAAATGAATACAATATTAAAGTTCAAATACAATATAAAAGGTTACAAGAATGATTAAGAACGATATTTGCAATTTATGAGAAAAAGTTGTATATCAGTAAAGGATTCTTGATAAAGATGCAAGAAAAACTCTTTTGAGTTATTTTTCAACATTAGCTACCATAGAACATTTCAAAAATATGTTTTTGATGGTCTCTACTTCACCATGTTGGAGGCAAATACAATATCAAAGGCTATAAGAATGACTATGAATGAGTTTTGTAATCCTTGAGAAAAGTTGGATGTCAAAGGATGACTCTCTGCAAGATTGAAGAAAACATATTTTGAACTACTTTCCAACATTAGCTACCATGCATATGCCGCTGAAAGATTTATTGATCATCTCTTCTTTACCATGATGGACACAAATACAATTTCAAAGGCCATAAGAATGACAAATGATTATATTTACAATCCCTGAGAAAACCCGCATGTTAATGGGTGACTCTCAACAAACTTGAATAAAATCTATTCTAATTTTCTTTCTAAATTAGCCCCCATACATATTTCCCATGAAGGAGGCATTTCTCATCTTATAAAACTAGTCTTGGTTGATATGGACTTTATGGCCACTTCTTTGTAAGTAACAAGCCACATGAACACCCTATGTAATTTGTAGGTTATTCTGTGTGATCATGCATTATTAGATTTGATAACCAAGTAAAGTTCAATGTCTAGACAACTCAACCTCTTATTCAAAATGGGTGTCCACTAAGCACTCATGTACATGAGCAAGTACAATTTTTTATTGTTATATTCAAAGATGGTTTTACCATACAACCATACCTGATCCCTCAAAATAGGTCCACGAAGGGAACATCCATCTGCATATATCCCCCATTGTAATTCCTTAATGATGATTATATTTGAAGTCAAAGATCCTCAAAAGTGAGCCAGGTCCCTTCAATTCCTCCATAGCCCTTTCTCTAAGCCCCTAAGATCTTGCCAAATAAAAAGACCATCATTGGTCGATCTTTAAGCCAATGAGCATGACATATCATAAACGTAACATCCTCACACTTTCCGTATCAAGATAGACCAAAAATAGAGATCATATCCACTCTTATTCCTTTAAAACCCTCACAACTACTAACTCAATACCTACTTCTAGGCCTAACAAATGCACTTAATTAGCATAAATGGTCCTTATGTCTTGAAGCAATGGAGAGATAAAATGATGTCACATAGGGAAATTTTCCCTTAGATCTAATCAACATGCTTTCAGTGAAGAAGTGTGTATATGACAATGCTTTTCCATGGGACATTTCCTATAAGATTGTATACATAGTGGTTATCTTACCAAAAAACAAAAGACTCTTATATCATCATTTTTTAAATTTGGACTGAAATTTTTCCTAGGCACCAAAATAATTGAGGGGGAGGGTTGCATCTTTAATGAACGTCGAAATAGTTCACCACTTTTCTTAGCATTACCCTACTCTAGCTTTAGAAAATTTAAGGGTAGTCTTCGTCAACTCTAATTAGCAAAAGTTAGACATGTGGTCATGACAATTGCATCAAAGGTTGCATAAAAAATTGCTCAAGTAAATAATAACGCATTTATTTAAGCATGCTTCAAGCATACATGCAACATGGAATAATCAATAAAGTGATTATTGGGAAGCTCCTTATCTCTAGTCCATATATATATTGTTTAAATACCCCCTTACATTCCCATTGATTCTAGAATATATCCAAATGCATCAATAACCAAAATATACAAATATGAAGTCAAAAGGCACACATCTCATGGATATGTGGAGTTCAATGTTAGGATATTTTGTTGAAAGAAGTTGTCATTGATGTTAAAACCAAGTAAGGAAGAAGCTTCCTTGATCTTACCTGAAGAACTTAAGAGAAGAACTTGGAAAACATCCTAATAAACCTCAGGAAGATCCAAAGAATGAGCACCAATCATTAAGTACTCGCAACATGTGAGGCCTTGTAGTGAGAGACAAGGAAAAATACTCTGGATTTTGATGAGGTATTTGTAAATTTACAAGATACTTCTCTTGTTATTACAGTCGAGATCTGTAGGGAAGAAGAAGTTTTGTTCATTAAGAAGCTTTCTGGCTGGATAAAACATGCAAAATCTACCTGTTGCATTGATGAAAATGAACTTGTGGTGAGTCTCAAGAAGAATGAAGCAGATGTAAAATGGTCAGATATTTTGGAGGCATGGCACTCCCTATCTATAGGAGTTTCAGATACAAGTGCTCTTTGGTGGAGAGGAAAGTGGCAAGTAGGAATTCATTGCTCCCTCGATGATTGTCCTTATGGATAGAAAAGATATATCATAGTTTACTTCCTAAACTCCCCACTCATTATTGGACAAGTTCATAGCATTTTAATGCAATTATTGAGAGACAATAACATCATTCCTTTGGCACACATGAGAGTGGACAAGAATTAGTAAAGGACCTGAACTTTCCATGACATTTTATGTTGCAAAAGCTTGTAGATTCTATGTTGAATCCAAAGCATCAACGTTAAAAAATACTTGTGAAACTAGTACAAGTCGTCCACAAAATGAAATATAACTTCAATTACAAGTCGAGTCCAATTAAAATTATAGGCCGACTAAAATAAGTGTCTGGACATGTATAAATAGGCATCTTGACTTGTATTTTTGGAGATAACTTGATCACAAGTCTTTTGATGAAGTTGTGAAGGATTATGAGGCAAATTTTAAGGGTTTGGGGAGGTTTAGAAGGATTTTTGGTGCAATCCTAAAGTTTTTCTTTTGGTTTGTAGTGAAGACACTAGAAATTTTGGCAATGTTTCTAGTTTCTAGTCACAATAGCGAAAGATCTAAGGTACTCTATCCAATGAAGTTTCCTTGGTAATTTTATCACAATTTTTGGTGAACTTTTTGGCAAAGTTATTGGTCTTCGGCTAGGGTTTCCTAGATGAGAGATGTTGCTACTACAATAATGACCCAGATAAGGTAGATGATATAGCAACAAAGATGCTTACATAGTGATAGAAGAGGATGATCCAGTAAAGGCGGAGGATGTCCCAGAGAAAAAAGAAGATAGCATATGAAAGCTAGTGATCAAGGGTAACATATTATATCTCCTCTAGTTATCAACGAAAGGTATTTAATCTTACAAATTGTATTGATTTTATTTTATGTACAATACAAGGGGTCATTCTTGAAGGACATGTTGTGAGAGCTATTTTGAA
Organism: Pinus taeda; assembly: GCA_000404065.3. Taxonomy (NCBI): domain Eukaryota; kingdom Viridiplantae; phylum Streptophyta; class Pinopsida; order Pinales; family Pinaceae; genus Pinus; species Pinus taeda. The sequence goes on from APFE030489430.1 coordinate 231,604, forward strand.
GGTTTTAGTTTGAGAGGATCTACATTTACATTATCAAGGTGGTAGGGTAGTGATAAGAAAGATATTGCAATATCCTTTAGGTTGGTTCATGAGAAGTGTGATTCAATGCTTCCTTTCAGTTGATGTTGATAAACTAAGGAGTTGATGCTAATAAATTTGAATGTACTTTTTAATATATTAATAAAAGCATTATGTAGTTTTCTCCTGCTTTGGGTTTCCACATAAAAATATTTGTGTAATGTATAGTTATGTGGTTTGATTTATATCTATTTACAAGTTTTTGAAGTTAAAAATTGTCAATATTGATTCACCCTCCTTCTTAGTACTGTTGAATATTCTAATAATTAGAATCATAACCAAGTTCCTTTAGAAATAATTTAAGCATTGGGAGGTATATCTTAGTAAGACTCGTGGACAAGTAAGCAGAATACTCCATGTTGAAGAAAAGGGTAACTAGGTTTGGTATTTATCAATGTAATTTTGATCTTTGTCCTTGTCAAGAAAAATAATTATTATTTTTATAAATTATATGAATGAGTTTCTTTCTCATTCTATAGCTCTACGAAAGTCAAAGAGTCAAAATTATAGTGAAGAGTTATTCTTGAGCATTTATGTAATGTACATGGGTCAACCAAGTGTCAAGTAGCCCTCCAAGACAAGCACCATCCTTCAAATAAGAAGACTGCCAACAAAACGATGTAAATTTTAGTCATGTCGGCCTACAAATGAATTAAAAGGACAGTGATGTCGACTCAATAAGACACAATGGTTCACACTTATGTCGGCTTATTTATGGAAGCATAATCACTATATATACCCCATTAGGGTCTGCGCAAAAGAGCGAGGAAAAATCTTGAATAAGGCTCTGAAATCTCGAATGAAGGTGCAGGATAGAATCTCAGATGGGTATAAGGCAGATTCTTGGATGGGTGCAAGATAGTAAGGTGTAGTTTCGGTGACATTTATAGTGAAGTCCTCGCATATCTCTTTGTTGTCTCGGCCTAGCCATAGGGTCACAGTAAGGATCTTGGTGAAGTATATGTTGGAAATACTGAGAGAGGGGGTGAATCAATATTTCTTTTCAATTGTTATTTTTTCCAGTCAAAACATTTGTATTCAGAACACAAGATGAACAACAAGAATAAATGTTTTATTAATCTAATCTTGTGCAATAAATAGATATATATATATATATATATATATATATATATATATATATAATATATATATATATATATATATATATGGTTCCAATATGTTTCCAAGCACCAACTTGGACTTTTGTGAGGCTCCAACCTCCAGAGCACCAACTCTATTTTGTCAAGGCACCAACCTTGGACTCAGGAGCACCAACTCCCAAGACACCAATCCTTCCAATTCTAAGGCACAAACCTCAAGGGCTCCAACCCTCTGCTGTCAAGGCACCAACCTTGGATATAGGAGCACCGACTCCAAGGACACCAATCCTTCCAACTTCTGAGGCACCAGCCCCAAGGGCTCGAACCCTCTGTTGTCAAGGCATGTTTGATAGTAATGTTCTGCTCCCAAAACTCTTCTTTACTGAAATTTGTCTATTTAGAGCTTCACTGTAGTCTCCATGCTACAACATCAATGGCAACCAGTCTTCATATGAAGAAGTCTTTACAACTCTTCATAATGTCCACACAGAGTCTGCAAAAGCTATCTCATGATGATATCAAATAGCCATCATGATCTTTGATAATGTCTCCACACAACTTTAGTGAGTTTACTATTCACTGCACTAAGCTCTGCATAAGAACCAACTCTTTGTTTCAAGCCTCTGTTCTACCAATCACATTGAATGCTTAAGGCGTGACTGCTTCTCACTGTTCTCTTACTTCCCAGAAACAAAATCACATATGCTTCAATGATGGTGCTGGCTACTGTTCCCTTCAAGTGATATCAAAACGAAAATTTGTTTATCTTTTCACGAGATTGTTATTCAAAATGCATTATGTACTTGATTAATTCTTCACAGGTCTGAATCTTTCACAGGGTAACACGATCAATGGAGTTGCTCGTCCGTCGGCTTCCTCCTATCCTGCTGGACCTTCGGCTTCCTCCTGTCCTATTGGACCTTCATCCCTTTTCTGTCCTACTAGACCTACGGCTTGCTCCTTTCTTCCAGTTCACCAACCACAACCACATAAAGACAATTCTTTGTTTTCTTATTTGATATGCCTGACCTTTGGCTTCCCTTTCGCTCGCTTGAGCTTCAACTTCCTCAACACTCGTTCAACCTTCTGGCTTCCATCCTCCGGTCGCTTTAGCTTCCTCTGTGCTCACTCAACCATCTATGCTCGCTTGACACTTCGGCTTCCCGATCCACGGCTTCCTCTGTCTATTCAAGTGTTCCAATACTCATAGGACACATTCAGGAGGAAGAGAGGCTGAAATATAAAGAAATGTTGCTTATTAAAAAATATCAGAGAGGTCCTTTTTCCTTAATAATATTCATACATTAGACTTCATTATTTACGGAGGATTTCATTGGATAGACTGTACCAACAGGGAGGTCCCACATGCCACGTCACATTCGCAATAGGTGGTTTGACATCCCTTAGAGACTAGCGATACACCGAATGCAATATTACATTTAGTGATGTTAAATGGTGCATTTGTGTCCATAATAGATATCGCAATCGGCAGTTCGACGGTGTCAATTCTTTTGAACATTGTGATTCAACGAATGCGATATTTCAATAGGTCGTATTATAATGTTGCAGCGGGTCTACATACATATCGCAATCAGTGGTTTGGGGGTGACAACCCTTTATAACTTGCGCTATGAGAGTCTCGATAGGCAGATGCGATATAACAATAGGGCAATTTATAATGGTGCAGTGGGTCTACATATATATCACATCTATATATTATATACTCTTCTACTTTTTTCTATAACATGTTCGGGTCCATGTATTATTGCAATCGACACTTTCAATGTGGCAAGGCTTTATAAGAGTCTTGCTATATGGTGGATGCGTTAATATATTAAATCATATTGCAATGGTGTAGTCGGGTCTGCAACTGTATATCACAATTGGGGGTTTTAGTGTGGTACTTAATAGAACCCACCGATGTATATATATATATCCTTCCCACTCTATAACATTGGTTATATAGAATTTAACCACATGAAATCCTTATATCCGCGCTATTTCTATTATAATGTTTATCTAATAGAAATACACAATAATCATGCGTAACTTACCTTTCCCGCCTTTTTACAACCTTTGCACATTTTCCGATGTTTGCCTTTTTCAGATCAATCCTCCACCGTAGATCTTACCATCCAATCTGACGCCTGATATTACACCCAACCAACAAAGCTGCTTGGTGATCCTGCACCATAGATCACAACCGCATTTGATCCAACGCTCGACAACTATATTGGGTGAGATACATGCACGAGGATTACCAGCCCAAAAAAAGCAGTTTCCTCTCTCCTCCGATGTGCGACATGTCAATTGCTTAATGGAATCGAGTGACTCCCTCCTATTACCACTTACCACTTATTCTCAACCCGATAAACAATTTCCACTTATAAACCCACATTTCTCTTTGACTAACGCCCAAGCTATTTAGCGCTCGATGACCGTAGATCTTCTATGATCGATGACTGTGACGGCTCCTCCAATTTCCTCATCCGTTAATACTTAAATTAATCTCCATCGTTCATTTCTTTGACTTTATGCTGTGCGACTTAATCATGGCCGCTCATTACAAACAATCTCGTCCGTTGATCTCCAAGATCCAACGTTTCTTGTGCATTCAATCTTCATCTATCTCCTCACTTTAACTTTGATTCATTTCTTGATTTCTGCCGATATTATATATTGCTCTACTCTTATTTGATCTTGGTTTTTCGCTCCTATGACTTCCGATACACTGCTCCAATAGCTCTTCTCTGATATTCCTTCGATATCTCATGATATGGTTCCTTTGTTAACTGCTCTTCCGCTGACTTCTCCTTTGATGTGTGTTCCTCTTTGTTCCTTCTCTTTTGATGACTTCTTCCTCTTTGTGGGACTTCTTGGGAATATAATACATGTGATACTCCCGATATGGCTCCTCTTGCTCCAATAGGTCTTCCTTTGGCTTTGCAATGTCTTTCAATGAACTTCTCTGATACCTTCATATCTTGATGGCTTTTGATATCTGTTTTGATATGCCTCTCTTGCTCTGATATTCTACAATATTCCTCTGATGTGTTCCTATTCTGATGGCTTCCCTGATGGCTTTTCTCCTTGGCTTCTTGCTCTTGTTTCTTCATGGATCCGTTCTGCTTGTCTTCATATCATTGTTTACTCATCCAGAATATTGCCATATTGACATCAATGAAAATCTAGGTCAACAATCTCCCCCTTTGTTATTGATGGCAATGTTCTTCTTCTCTCCCCCTTTTACATCAATGGCAAAGGAGTGCTTTGGGACTCCCCTTCTCAAACTGCTCCCCCTATCATAGTGCTCTTCTTTTTATCCAAGATAGAAGGATTGCTGCAACTAGCACATTATCCCTCTTCATGTCTCATAACTACTTTATCATGGCTTCAACAATGCTTAGAGATTCTTCACTTCAATGCTTCTGCAATAATGATCAAGAATCACAGGCTCCCCCTAACTGCATGCATCATCTCTTTTGGCAAAGTCTTCCTATCAAATGCTCAGATTGTCGAAGGTCAGGTCAACAACATGTGTTGTTGGCTGGAGAGTTCAAGGGACTTTCGGATTGTATTTGCTTCCTTCTCCATACTTATGTAAATTTCTTCTTTTGCATGGTTCTAGCTTGTGTAAGAGCCCAAGTTAAGATACAATCATGTGCCATATGACCAATGTTATGACACTTGAAGCATTCTACATTGTTCATGAATAAGAATTCATGATTTCTTCCTGCAAATTTTTTCCTTGGAGATTGTTGGGGACCATAATATCTATCTTTATGATATGGTTGGGGACCATAACATCTATATTTATGATATTCTTTACAATATTTTGCCATGTGATCAAAGTTTGTACAAGAATAACAATAACCAAGAAATAAACTTTGGTACCTGGGAGATGGAGATTTCCTTGATGTACTTCTGAAGTCTTTCTGTCTTGAGATCCTTTGATGATAACCATTGTTTCTAGCATCCTTGACATTATCTACATTTCTTCATGGAGCAAGATTTCTTCCATTGTTGCCTTGATTTTTCTCCTTGTCTTTGCTGAAACTGGGAGCATCACCATTTCTTTCTGGCTTTTTCACATCCCTTTTGTTTGAAGCATTATCATTCTTGTTTGAGGATTCACCTGCATACCCGAGACTTGATTTATCAAATGGAAATCTTTGATGGTTGAGCATGTCATCCAAGGCTTGAGAGCTCTTCAAGGTTTTGTTCATCCCTTCAACCCTTTTTTCTGAGGAAGACAATCTCTTCTTCCAATCTTTCACACTCATTATTCTTCTTAGCAAGTTGTTTCTCAGTTTCTTTCTTGATATTAGTAGCTTCATTTGCTTCTATTTTAATGGAGATGATATCTGACTTCATTTTGAAGATTTCTTCCTTTTCCTTTTCTAGACTACTCTCCATTTCTTCTTTGATCCTTGTAGCTTTACATGTTTCGGCCTTGAGAAGTTTGATGTTAGATTTTACTTTAAAGATTTCTTCATCCTTTGCTTTTAGTTGACATATCATGGTGTTTCTCTCCTTTTCTGCTTCATCGACCTGTTCTTCTATGATTGTTAATGCTTCCATTTTCTTCTTAGCTCCTTGTGTTAACTTTCTTGCTTCTTGTAGTTGAGATTTGAGAGAGGAGGCCTCTACCTTGTATTGACCAATCTCTTCTTCAAGTTTGTTCAAGCTCTTGTGCCTTTGATCAAGTTTACTTGACAAGGTATCTTCCCATTTCTTTTCTTTATCCAATTGAGTTGTCATGCATATGACTTCTTCATGATGCTTTCTTTTGTTTTGATGAAATTCCTTCTTAAGCTTGACAAGCTCTTCATTCCTTTCCTGTATTTGAAGTTGGACAATGTCAACTTTCTTCCTTGTTTGGTCTTGGTCACCAGCTAGTGCTTTCTTCTTAAGTTCCTTGTTTTCCTTTTTCAAATTGACAATCTCTTCCATGGCAGCTGTAAGTTGAGCGAGGAGATCTTTTACAAAATCTTTTTCATTCTCTTCATCTTCTAGGTCTACTTTAGCCTTGATGTCATCATTCTCATTTTCAGCTTCTATGATGGGTTCTGGATTTCCTTCTTGATTTCCATCATCTTCTTGACTGATGGTCATGATCAATGCTCCTTTTGAGTGAAGGTCATGAAGTTTGTCCCATATACCCTTTGTTGATGAATATTTTCCCAAATTGTTCTTTATAGAATCAGGTAGGCCATTCAAGATTGCCTTCATTGCTTTTTCATTGTACTCCTTGGATTCTCCATCCATCATGCTATCAACAATCACTGATTTCCAGATTTCAATGCCTTGAGTCTTTCAGAAATTCCTCATTCTTGCTTCCCATATATTAAAGTTCCCATTGAACCATGGAGCCTCCTCAAATTGATTGTCTTCTATTTTGGTGGTAGAGGGAGACACATCCTTAGGAGGATTGGAGACTTTCTTCCTTGACTTTGCCATTTGTGTTCTAAAGATAAACCTTCAAGTTGTTAGGCTTTGACTGAAGGTACCAACTCTCACACAAATTGTTGGAAATACTGAGGGGGGGGGGGGGTGTGAATCACTATTTCTTTTCAATTGTTATTTTTTCGAGTCAAAACATTTATATTCAGAACACAAGATGAACAACAATAATAAATTCTTTTATTAATATAATCTTTTTAATAAAATAGATACAATATATATATGGTTCCAATCTGTTTCCAAGCACCAACTTGGACTTTTGTGAGGCTCCAACCTCCAGAGCACCAACTCTATTTTGTCAAGGCACCAACCTTAGACTTAGGAGCACTAACTCCCAAGACACCAATCCTTCCAGTTCTTAGGCACCAACCTTAAGGGCTGCAACCCTCTGCTATCAAGGCACCAACCTTGGATATAGGAGCACCAACTCCAAGGACACCAATCCTTCGAACTTCTAAGGCACCAACCCCAAGGGCTCCAATCCTCTGCTGTCAAGGCATGTTTGATAGTAATGTTCTGCTCCCAAAACTCTTCTTTACTAAATTATGTCTGTTTACAGCTTCACTGTAGTCTCCATTCTACAACATCAATGGAAACCAATCTTCATAAGAAGAATTCTTTACAACTCTTCATACTGTCCACATAGAGTTTGCAAAAGTTATCTCGTGATGATATCAAATAGCCATCATGATCTCTGATAATGTCTCCACACAGCTTTAATGAGTCTACTATTAGCTGCAATAAGCTCTGCAAAAGAACCAACTCTCTGTTTCAAGCCTCTGTTCTACCAGTCACAGTAAATGCTTCAGGATCACAACCGCATTTGATCCAACGCTCGACAACTATACCGAGTGAGCTACATGCACGAGGATTACGCACTCGAAAAAGCGGTTTCCTCTCTCCTCCGACATGCAACGTCTCAATTGCTTAATGGAATTGGGTGACTCCCTCCTATTACCACTTACCGCTTATTCTCAACCCGATAAACCATTTCCGCTTATAAACCTGCCTTTCTCTTTGACTAACACCTGAGCTATTTAGCGCCCGATGACCATAGATCTTCTACCATCGACGGCTGCGACGGCTCCTCCGATTTCCTCATCTGCTAATACTTAAATTAATCTCCGTCATTCATTTCTTTGACTTTACGTTGTGCGACTTAATCCTGGCCGCTCATTATAAACAATCTCGTCCGTTGATCTCCAAGATCCAACGATTCCTGTGCGTTCAATCTTCATCTGTCTCCTCACTTTGACTTTGATTAATTTCTTGTTTTCTGCCAATATTATATGCTACTCCGCTCTTATCTGCTCTTATTTTCTCTTGCCTTGTCGCTCTTATGGCTTCCGATACACTGCTCCAATAGCTCTTCTCTGATATTCCTCCGATATCTCATGATGTGGTTCCTCTGTTAATTGCTCTTCCGCTGGCTTCTCCTCTTGATGCGTGTTCCTCTTTGTTCCTTCTCTTTTGATGATTTCTTCCTCTTTGCGAGACTCTTTGGGCATATAATACATGCGATACTCCCAATATGGATACTCTTGCTCCAATAGGTCTTCCTTTGGCTTTGCAATGTCTTTCAATGAACTTCTCTGATACCTTCATACCTTGATGGCTTCTGATATCTTTTCTAATATGCCTCTCTTGCTCTGATATTCTGCAATATTCCTCTGATATGTTCCTCTTCTGATGGCTTTGCTCCTTGGCTTCTTGCTCCTATTTCTTCATGAATCCACTCTGCTTGTCTTCACATCATTGTTTACTCATCCAGAATATTGCCATATTGACATCAATGACAATCTAGGTCAACAATCTCCCCCTTTGTTATTGATGGAAATATTCTTCTTCTCTCCCCCTTTTACATCAATGGCAAAGGAGTGCTCTGGGACTCCCCCTGTCGAACTGCTCCCCCTGTCATAGTGCTCTTCTTTTTATTCAAGATAGAAGGATTACTGCAACTAGCACATTATCCCCTCTTCATGTCTCAGAACTACTTTTTCATGGCTTCAACAATTCTTAGAGATTCTTCACTTCAATGCTTATGCAATAATGCTCAAGAATCACAGGCTCCCCCTAACTGTACGCATCCTCTTTTGGCAAAGTCTTTCTATCAAATGCTAAGATTGTCAAAGGTCAGGCCAATAACAAGTGTTGTTGGTTGGAGAGTTCAAGGGACTTTCGGATTGTATTTGCTTCCTTCTCCATACTTGTGTAACTTTATTCTTTTGCATGGTTCTAGCTTGTGTAAGAGCCCAAGTTAAGTTATAATCACATTTCATATGACCAATGTTATGACACTTAAAGCATTCTACATTGTTCATGAATAAGAATTCATGAATTCTTCTTGCAAAATTGTTCCTTGGAGATTGTTGGGGACAATAATATCTATCTTTATGATATGTTTGGGGACCATAACATCTATCTTTATGATATGATTTACAATCTTTTGCCATGTGACCAAATTTTGTACAAGAATAACAATAACCAAGAAATAAACTTTGGTACCTGGGAGATGGAGATTTCCTTGATGTACTTCTGAAGTCTTTCTGTCTTGAGATCCTTTGATGATAACCATTGCTTCTAGCATCCTTGACATTATCTACATTTCTTCTTGGAGTAGGATTTCTTCCATTGTTGCCTTGATTTTTCTCCTTGCCTTTGCTAGAACTGGGAGCATCACCATTTCTTTCTGGCTTTTTCACATCCCTTTTGTTTGAAGCATTATCATTCTTGTTTGAGGATTCACCTGCATACCCGAGACCTGATTTATCAAATGGACATCTTTGATGGCTGAGCATGTCATCCAAGGCTTGAGATCTCTTCAAGGTTTTGTTCATCCCTTCAACCTTTTCTCTAAGGAAGACAATCTCTTCTTCTAATCTTTCACACTCATTATTCTTCTTAGCAAGTTGTTTCTCAGTTTCTTTCTTGATATGAGTAGCTTCATTTGCTTCAATTTTAAGGGAGATGATATCTGACTTCATTTTGAAGATTTCTTCATTTTCCTTTGCTATAATGCTCTCCATTTCTTCCTTGATCCTTGTAGCTTTACATATTTCGGCCTTGAGAAGTTTTATGTTAGATATTAATTTGAAGATTTCTTCATCCTTTGCTTTTAGTTGATATATCATGGTGTTTCTCTCCTTTTCTGCTTCATCGACCTATTCTTCTATGATTGTTAATGCTTTGATTGTCTTCTTAGCTCCTTGTGCTAACTTTCTTGCTTCTTGTAGTTGAGATTGAGAGAGGAGGCCTCTACCTTGTACTGACCAATCTCTTCTTAAGTTTGTTCAAGCTCTTGTGCCTTTGTTCAAGTTGACTTGACAAGGTATCTTCCCGTTTCTTTGCTTTATCCAATTGATTTTTCATGGATATGTAATCTTCATGATGCTTTCTTTTGTTTTGATGAAATTCCTTCTTAAGCTTGACAAGCTCTTCATCCCTTTCCTGTATTTGAAGTTGGACAAGGTCAACTTTCTTCCTTGTTTGGCCTTGGTCCCCAGCTAGTGCTTTCTTCTTAAGTTCCTTGTTTTCCTTTTTCAAATTGATAATCTCTTCCATGGAAGTTGTAAGTTGAGCGAGGAGATTTCTACAAAATCTTTTTCATTTTCTTCATCTTCTAGGTCTACTTTAGCCTTGATGTAATAATTCTCATTTTCAGCTTCTATGATGGGTTCTGGATTTCCTTCTTGATTTCCATCATCTTCTTGACTGATGGTCATGGTCAATGCTCCTTTTGAGTGAAAGTCATGAAGTTTGTCCCATATACCCTTTGCTGATGAATATTTTCCCAAATTGTTCTTTATATAATCAGGTAGGCCATTCAAGGTTGCCTTCATTGCTTTTTCATTGTACTCCTTGGATTCTCCATCCATCATGCTATCAACAATCACTGATTTCCAGATTTCAATGCCTTGAGTCTTTCAGAAATTCCTCATTCTTGCTTCCCATATATTAAAGTTCCCATTGAACCATGGAAATGCCTCAAATTGATTGTCTTCTATTTTGGTGGTAGAGGGAGACACATCCTTAGGAGGATTGGAGACTTTCTTCCTTGAATTTGCCATTTGTGTTCTAAAGATCAACCTTCAAGCTGTTAGGCTTTAAATGAAGGTACTGGCTTTGATACCAATTGTTGGAAATACTGAGAGGGGGGGGGGGGTGAATCAATATTTCTTTTCAATTGTTATTTTTTCCAGTCAAAACATTTATATTCAGAACACAACATGAACAACAAGAATAAATGATTTTATTAATATAATCTTTGCAATAAAATATAAACAATATACATATATATATATATATAGATATATAGATATATATATTTGGTTCCAATCTGTTGCCAAGCACCAACTTGGACTTTTGTGAGGCTCCAACCTCTAGAGCACCAACTTTATTTTGTCAAGGCACCAACCTTGGACTTAGGAGCACCAACTCCCAGGACACCAATCCTTCCAATTCTGAGGCACCAACCTCAAGGGCTCCAACCCTTTGCTGTAAAGGCACCAACCTTGGATACAAGAGCACCAACTCCAAGGACACCAATCCTTCCAACTTCTGAGGCACTAACCCGAAGGGCTCTAACCCTCTGTTGTCAAGGCATGTTTGATAGTAATGTTATGCTCCCAAAACTCTTCTTTACTGAATTATGTTTGTTTACAGCTTCACTGTAGTCTCCATGCTACAGCATCAATGGAAACCAGTCTTCATATGAAGAAGTCTTTACAACTCTTCATACTATTCACACAGAGTCTGCAAAATTTATCTCATGATGATATCAAATAGCCATCGTGATTTCTGATAATGTCTCCTCACAACTTTAGCGAGTCTCCTATTAGCTGCACTAAGCTCTACATAAGAACCAACTCTCTGTTTCAGGCCTCTATTCTACGAGTCACAGTAAATTCTTTAGGCGTGATTGATTCTCACTGTTCTCTTACTTCCTAGAAACAAAATCACATATGCTTCAATGCTGGTGCTGGCTACTGTTTCCTTCAAGTGATATCAAAATGAAACTTTATTTATCTTTTCACGAGATTCTTCTTCAGATTGCATTATGTAATTGATTAATTCTTCACAAGTCTAAGTCTTTCACAGGGTAACACGATCAACATAGTTGCTCGTCCACCAGATTCCTCCTGTCTTATTAGACCTTCGGCTTCCTCCTGTCCTCCTGGACCTTAGGCCCTTTTCTGTCCTGCTAGACCCATGACTTGCTCCTTTCTTCTATTTCACCAACCACAACTGCATAAAGACAATTCTCTGTTTTGCTTCCCTTTCACTCGCTTGAGCTTCGGCTTCCTCAAAGCTCACTCGGCCTCTTGGCTTCCCTCCTCCAGTCGCTTTAGCTTCCTCTGTGCTCGCTCGACCATTTATGCTCACTTGACACTTCGGCTTCCCAATCCATGGCTTCCTCTGTCTATTCGAGTGTTCCAATACTCACAGGACACGTTCAGGAGGAAGAGAGGCCAAAATACAAAGAAATGTTGCTTATTAAAAATATCAGAGAGGACATTTTTCCTTTAATAATATTCATACATTAGACTTAATTATTTATGGAGGATTTTATTGGAGAGATTGTAGAAACAGGGAGGTCCCACATGCCACATCACAATCGCAATTGCAATCAACAATTTGACATCCTTTAGAGACTAGCGATACAACGGATGCGATATTACATTTAGTCATGTTAAATGGTGCATTCGGGTCCGTAATATCTATCGCAATCGGCAGTCCGATGGTGTCAATTCTTTTGAACATTGCGATTCAACGGATGCAATATTTCAATAGGTTGTATTATAAAGTTGCAGCGGGTCCGCATACATATCGTAATCGGTGGTTCGGGGGTGACAACCCTTTATAACTTGCGCTATGAGAGTTCTTATAGGCAGAAACGATATAACAATAGGGTAGTTTATAATGGTGTAGCAGGTTCGCATATATATCACATCTATATATTATATACTCTTCTGCTCTTTGCTATAACCTATTCGGGTTCGTGTATTATTGCAATTGGCACTTTCAGTGTGGCAAGGCTTTACAAGAGTCTTGCGATATGGTGGATGCAATAATATATTAAATCATATTGCAATGGTGTAGTCGGGTCCGCAACTATATATCGCAGTCGGGGGTTTCACTGTGGTACTTAATAGAACCTGCCGATGCGATTTCTCTTATATATATATATATATATATATATATATATATATATATATATATATAATATATAATATATATATATATATAAGAGAAATCCTTATATATATAACATTGGTTATATATAATTTAACCACATGAAATCCTTATATCCGCGCTATTTCTATTATAATGTTTACATAATAGAAATACATGATAATCATGCGTAACTTACATTTTTCACCTTTTTATAGTGTTTTCAAATTTTCCGAAGTTTGCCTTTTTCGAATCAATCCCCCACCATAGATGTTATCATCCCATCCAACAGTTGATATTACAACCAACCAACAAAGCTTCTCTGTGATCCTGCACCGTAGATCACAACCACATTTGATCCAACGCTCGACAACTATATCGGGTGAGCTACATGCACGAGGATTACCCGCCCGAAAAAGTGATTTCCTCTCTCCTCCGATGTGCGATGTGTCAATTGCTTAATGGAATTGGGTGACTCCCTCCTATTACCACTTACCGCTTATTCTCAACCTGATAAACTATTTTTGCTTATAAACCCGCCTTTCTCTTTGACTAATGCTCGAGCTATTTAGTGCCGAATGACTGTAGATCTTCTACCATCGACGACTGCTACGGCTCCTTCAATTTCCTCATCCGCTAATACTTAAATTAATATTCGTCGTTTATTTCTTTCACTTTACGCTATGCGACTTAATCCTGGTCGCTCATTACAAACAATCTCGTTCATTGATCTCCAAGATCCAATGGTTCCTGTGCATTCAATCTTCATCTGTCTCCTCACTTTGACTTTGATTCATTTCTTGATTTTTTCCAATATTGTATACTGCTCCGCTCTTAACTGCTCTTGGCTTGTCGCTCCTATGGCTTTCAATACACTGCTCCAATAGCTCTTCTCTAGTATTCCTCCGATATCTCATGATATGGTTCCTCTGTTAGTTGCTCTTCCGTTGGCTTCTCCTCTTGATGCGTGTTCATCTTTGTTCCTTCTCTTTTGATGACTTCTTCCTCTTTACGGGACTTCTTGGGCATATAATACATGCAATACTCCCGATATGGCTCCTCTTGCTCCAATAGGTCTTCCTTTGGCTTTGAAATGTCTTTCAATGAACTTCTCTGATACTTTCATACCTTGATTGCTTCTGATATCTTTTCCGATATGCCTATCTTGATTTCATATTCTGCAATCTTCCTCTTATGTGTTGCTCTTCTGATGGCTTCCCTGATGGCTTTGCTCCTTGGCTTCTTGCTCCTGTTTCTTCAAGTATCCGCTATGCTTGGTTTCACATTATTGTTTACTCATCCAGAATATTGGCATATTGACATAAATGACAATCTAGGTCAAGAGTATATATATATATATACAGTCATCACTATAATCATGATATCAATCACGATCCTAATGAATATGAAGATATTGGTTATAGTCCTAGTGAAGATAAGGTCATGATGCAAATCTCGGTGCATTGGTGAAGACATGTTATCAAAGACATGATGAAGACAAGGTAGAGATTTCGTTAACATGATGATAACCTCAGTAAGAGTGCAAATATGATTTTGGTGAAGGTAGATCTATAATAAGACAGTCATGATCTCAGTGAGTCTAGGAGAAAACCTCATGGATATCTCAATGGTATGTTGAAGACCTCGGTGAAAGTGCAACAATGAAGATCTCAATAGTGCAGCAATAATGATGATCTCAATAGTGACAAGGAAGAAGAATGGTGTCTTGGTCTTGGAGTGGCATAGAAGGTCAAGAGTCAAGGTCTTGGTGTTCATCAATTAGAATCTCTATAAGAAGAATTATGTGCGGGTTTTCCTCTCCAAGAGGGAGAGGTTTTGACCCTAGTAGAATGCCAACTTCTTGTTTTCTTGTCTCTTTGTTTTGGTAGCAGTTTGATAAAGTAAACACACACACTCATAAAAAGAAGAAGATCAAGATAAGATAAACAGTAAAAGCATTTCACAAATTGTTATCAAATATAGAAGAATCTATCTTATTCTAACTGCCTTGGATTCTTCAACATGTAACCATAGCTAAGGTGTTGAAGTCAAATGAAGGGTAGCAAAATAGACATACATGGATCTATCTTCAAGGACATCAAAGTAGGTTAAAAGGATTAAAGGAGCAAGTATACAATAAGCAGGTCTACAACATTCATGGAGTATCAACTTCAGTATTTACAGTCATACACTCAACTCATGCTCATTTTGATGGAGTATATCAGTGATCCTCACTTCTTGATCATTGGACTTTCTCCATGCCATAAAAGATAGTCTCAAGTATATATATATATATATATATATACTTGAGACTATATATATATATATATATAGATATATATATATATATTGCAGAAGTAATCTAAGGAATACCTCTCACAATCCATGATTACATCACTGCCTCGGTATAGTTATTACATCAAGGCAGTTTCGGTGACGAGACAATCTCTCTATACAGTGCCACCCATATTTTAGTTATGTTATTCTGTGACAAGTTTTGGCTCTCTATACCTTGCACCTCTACACAACTCTATGCACATAGACATCATTGTCTCAATGCAGTACCATATCAATATACTTGTCACAGTCTCAAATTTTGTCTATGAATATGATCTCAATATCATGATGCTCAGATCAGAACATAGTATCACTAGCATGTCAACAATATGTTGAAGTCAAAAATACCTTAAAGATGAATTGGGAAGGTCATGAAGCAGTTTCGGTGATGTCAAGACCACTAATGTCATGGTGCTAGAAGGTCTCCAAGGAAGTCATGATGAAAGGATACTAATGATGGGTAGCTCAAGAAAAAGAAGCATCAAGGTGAAGATATCCTCTTCACACACCAAGTAAGTATCTTTCAATTTTATAATAAGATTTGGTTAAATTATTTCATGATTGCAAGGGGATTTATAAATTGGTTAGATAATCGAAAGTCCTTGCATAGAATAAGGAGGATTGCCATAATCCTCATAGAAAACATAAATCATTGATATCTATAAAAAGGTCTATGAAGGTCAAGCATTGCTTGAATCCATCAAGAGATTCATAATATTCATATGATATCACATAAAATCCCTCTCATACCTAAATAGCAGAAGAGGAGACATAAAGAGAGATATATGAAATGTGATATACTCTCGGAAATTAATGTAAAGAAGGTCACTTAGACCTACACAATAGTAAAGGTATCAAAGAATGAAGGAATAACTTCATGAAGGTCTAGGAAAGATGACAATAAGGTAGTCATCATTACCAATGAACAAAGAAGGTTACCTCACTAGGCAATTTGTGGTCTCTATGATAAATAGAGAAAGACAAGTTGCAGTCTATAGTGTTAAAGGATAAAAGAATTTAACCATGTGCAGAAAGGAAAGGTAAGGTTGGTCCTCAAGCAAAGACAAAAAATAAGTATAGTTAAGATTCAATGCTATAGAAAGATTTTGGAAGCTCATGTCACTGAAAGATGGAGGAAGCTAAAGAAAAGGGCAAAAGGAAAGAGGAAGTATCGAACCTCTCCTATAAGATAGTATCCCTCATAAAAGGGTCCTATCATAAGCTCTTAAATCTTGTGTTATAAGATATGACAATGATAATAATATGCATCATGGCATTTTGGAAGCATTATAACCAAGAGCTCTTGACATCACCATGGGAATCATGAAGAAAAAAATCCATGGCAGACAAACATATAGGGTATATAGCTCTTGGGAACCTCAGTGGACATTGAAGAAAATAAATGAGTCATCTAAGGCTCATCATACATCAATTCAAAAAGGAAACATTTGCTAGTTGAAGATATACAAGATCCTCAAAATTATCTGATGGAATCCTCATCAAAGGGTTCTCTAATCTAGAGAGGAAGTAAGTGTTTCAACAAGAATTCCAACCTATGGAATCCACAAGATAATGATGTGATGACATGAAGCAGATCAAGGGATGGAAGATCTCTTCAATCAAGGAAGTTGTTAGAAGAAGCCTCAATGACTTGAAGGTAAAATAAGGTATGTATGCTTGTGTTTAATATTATAATGTCATGTCATGTGGTTGCAGGTAACATGGATCATTACTTCTATCTTGAGAAGCATGATCAAGAGAAAAAGGATCTCCTCCTCTCAAAGGATGCACAAAGGCATAAGTCACACTAGATGAAATCAACATAATATGTCCTCATATGAAGTATGAGGTGGTTAACTACAATTAATAAGCTCTTATTGAAAGCATATGGGAAGGAAATGTGTGAAGAAGAAAGAGATCATGAGATATGAAACCCTAATGACGGCAATCAAAATCCAAAGGCCAAGAGAATTTGAATAGGAAATCACCTAGAAAGATATGAAGATTTTGATGGAAGTCTGAAAAAGATGAAGACCCTGGACAAGGGATATCTTTGGGAGATGTGTCAACATGAATGCAGGATGTTGATACCTACAGAAATATGTCATGATGAAGAGCCATATAATAAGGTATGATTTGATTTAATGTTATGTTTTCATTTCTTGAATAATATTTGGATGAGTGCATGCAGGGCTACTAGAACAAGAGTTGTAAGTACAAGTACAACTGACATTCATGTGGTGGATGGAAATTCCTAAAAGAAGCATGACGGGAAAGAAGTAGTTATATAACGAAGGTTCCAAATATGTATCAAGAAGGCCACTTTCTATGAAGAAAGGAATGACATGACGAACTGAGAAGGAAAGTGATTGATGGATGATGCCCTACAAGGAATAAGTTCAATTGAACTCTATGACATCAAGGAAAGAAGTTGGTCAAGTAGCTAAAGGGCCCACAAAGAAGAAGTTGTTGATGAAAAGAAGAGTCCCTTTTTAAGAAGGAGCTCTGACAGGTCCCTGATCAAGAGGGAGCTTAAATTACATCACCCCTGATTACAAAGGAGCAACATTTGTGTTTTTCTATTTCATGTGTCATGCACTATACTAGGACTAACAACCGTAAGTCTAGGTGAAGGCCATGAATGGAAATGTAGACACTACATTACTGTCTTCACCTAGGAAGAAAGAATGGAGGGTTGGGTAATCATCTGGCATCTAATACTCTTTGAGGATGTGTAGGGCATCCAAGATAAGATTAGGCAAGAGGAACGATATTTATTGAGGGATGGGAACCAAAGATATGAATAGTCCTAGAAGGTCATACTCAGTGAACACCCAAGTGGGTATGTACCTTGAGAGACAATGATGAAGGTGTCTATAAATCATTGGTATCATGAGCATTGTATCTCATGGTCTCATGGAGAGATGGATTTGTTAGTCAAGGCCTTGCACTATGACAATGTTGATTGATATGATGTTATATAGATGGGATTACCAATCCAACTCTTATGAAAAATTCTTGAGATTGAGAATAACCAAGTACCATTGTAAATACCTTCCTAGTTAAGAAGGAGTATTAAAGAAAAGGGTAACTAGATTCAGTATTTGTCAATGTAATTTTGATCTTTGTACTTGTCAAGAAAAATAATTATTATTTTTATAAATTATATGAATGAGTTTCTTGCTCATTCTATAGGTCTAGGAAAGTCAAAGAGTCAAAATTATATTAAAGAGCTTGTCTTGAGCATTTATGTAATGTACATGGGTCAAACTAGTGTCAAGTATCCCTCCAAGACAAACAACATCCTTCAAAGAAGAAGACTATCAGCAAAATGATGTAAATCTCAGTCATGTCAGCCTACAAATGAATTAAAAGGATAGTCATGTCGGCTAAATTAAAGACACAACTGTTCACACTTATGTCGGCTTATTTATGGAAGCATAACCACTATATATACCCCATTAGGGTCTGCGCAAAAGAGCGAGGAAAAATCTTGAATAAGACTCTGAAGTCTCGGATGAAGGTGTAGGATAGAATCTCGAATGGGTACATAACAAATTCTCGGATGGGTGCAGGACAACAAGGTGCAGTTTCGATGACAATTACAGTGAAGTCCTCGCATATCTCTCTACTGTCTCGGCCTATTCATAGGGTCACAATCAGGATATTGGTGAAGTATATATAGCATAGATACAATCATTACTATAATCATGATACCAATCATGATCCTAATGAAGATGAATATCTCGGTTATAATCCTAGTGAATATAAGGTCATGATACATATCTTGGTGCATTGGTGAAGATATGTTATCAAAGACACGACGAAGACAAGGTAGAGATCAAGTTAACATGATGATAACCTCAGTAAGAGTGCAACTATGATTTCGGTGAAGGAAGAGCTATGGTGAGACAGTCAAGATCTCAGTGAGTCTAGGAGCAGACCTCATGGAGATCTCAGTGGTATGGTTAATACCTTGGTGAAAGTGCAACAATGAAGATCTCAATAGTGCAGCAATAATGATGATCTCAACAGTGACAAGGAAGAAGGATGGTGTCTTGGTCTTGGAGTGGCATAGAAGTTCAAGTGTCAAGGTCTTGGTGTTCGTCAATTAGAATCTCTATAAGAAGAATTATATGCGAGTTTTCATCTCCAAGAGGGAGAGGTTTTGGCCCTGATAGAATGCCAACTTCTTGTGTTCTTGTCTCTTTGTTTTGGTAGCAGTTTGATGAAGTAAACACACACACTCATAAAAATAAGAAGATCAAGATAAGATAAATAGTAAAAGCATTTCACTAATTGTTATCAAGTATAGAAAAATATATCTAATGCTAACTTCCCTCGATTCTTCAACACTCCAAACATGGCCTACTATTGTTTGACGGACAAAATTATGCCTTTTGGATCATAAGGAGGAGATTGTTCTTAAGGAACAAAGATTTGATGCCTGGAAAGTTGTTATAAATCAATACAAGGTACCAACTTCTACTCCAATAGATCTAGTTGGAAAAAAAACTTTATGAAAGCATTATAGGAGGGTTGACAGGATCAAAATTTTCAAGGTTACGCATTGTGATTCAGCAGAAGAGATATGGGACAAGCTAAAGAATGTGTATGAAGGAGATGAAAAATTTAAAGGTGCCAAGCTTCAAACTTATAGAAGACAATTTGAATAGTTGAAGATGAAGGAAGATGAAGACATTGTAACTTATTTTCTTTGGGTTAATGAGATTGTAATACTATGAGAGGACTGGGAGAGAAGATCGTAGATATAGTCATTGTTCAAAATATACTAAGATATTCCCCATTGAGATTTGATTCTAAAATCTTAGCTTTAGAAGAAAGACAAGATCTAGCTACATTGAGCATGTATGAGTTGCACGGAATTCTTACAACATATGAATTGAGGACATAACAGGGAAATCCATCCATAAGGGAAGCGACTTTCAAGGCCTCCAAGAAGACAAGGAAGAACAAGAAAAAGTAAAAACAAGCTCTAGTTGTAGTGATGATTGAGACAATGAAGAAGAAGGCAACTTTCTTAGAAAGTTGAAAAGAGGAACTAGCAAATATAAAGGTAAGCTTGCTCAAAAATGTTTTGGATGTGGTAGAATTGGTCATTTTACCTCTAAATGTCCTTTTTCAAAGGCGTCATATGAAGAAGAAAGTTATGGGAAAGAAAATAATAAGAAACAAGTGAAGAATAAGGGAAAATTATTCAAGAAGAAAAGTCTTTATTCAAGAGAAGGTAGTAGCTCATCTAATAAAGATGACGATGATAGTGACAATGTTTTCGATAGAGTGCTCTTCATGGCATTAGATAGTCAGAAGGAGAAGTGGATCTTGAAGCATAATTAGTTAGTGCCTTGGGGGATATAAGAAGAATATCATACTCAAGGAAGAATTGAAGAAACTAAAAGTGTGTTGATGCAAGTTTCTGGATGTACGTTGTGTGTAGGTTTAATGGTGTCCTATGTTTTGAGTGGTCTCACCACCCATCCTTAGGGATGCGAGAAAAACATAATAGATCAAAAAAGAGTGATAGGTTGATTATAAAGGAATTAACCAAGTGAAATTTAATATGAACGATAAAGGGAAAGATGTCTAAGAGGACATTAATATGAACATTAACCAAGTTTTTAAGGAAAAGATAAATAAATATTTTTTAATAGAATCTGTTATATTTTGTATTAATTCTGAAAAGTTGTGGTTAGAATGCCTTGATACAAAGTTGCAGAGAGAAATGTTAGTTCTATTGTAAGAACTCCCCATGCATAATTCCTAACATCTACAGAGAAGCCTGTAGAAATTCCTTGTAGGTTCAAACTGCTTATGTAATATGCTAAAACAAAAGACTTGAATCTACTCTACTTATCAACAAAAACAATTAATCGATCAAGAAATCACAACATAAACATGAGACAAGATTCAATCACATATGCTCAAAGATTTATCTAAGGGGAAAACAACTGCTCAAAACCCCTTCCTATATGTATTTCATTAGTAAAAAAATAGAGAAGAAATACAATGCTTGTCCAAGCCTGAAGAATCTCTGCACAAGTATAATCTATTTCACTGCGTCACAAGTTTCCTTTGGCCAATACTTAGCCAATTTTTCTGCTTGCCAAACTCCTATTTACTTGCATTGTTTCTCAAGGAATTAGCCCCTATTAATTAGGGAAATCCCCATCCTAAATTGCATAGTCCCTATAGGCCCTTCTCTGACTGCATGCACCGCCTGTACAACTCGGAAATTTATACAAAAGTACACTACCCTTGAACCCTAATCTCAACAAGGTAAATCGAATTGCATGCATGAGTTAGTTATGGTTGATTTATCAGTTAACTGGTTGAACATTGAAGTTGCACCCCACCACTAGACCTCCTACTAGTTCCTCCAACAATTGGAACTAGTTTAACTGACTTTAACTTAGTTTAACTAAATTAAACTATTACAACTCAAATTAAACTCAAACCAGGCTCCTAAATTTTAGGAACCACTCTACATGACTCAAGTTAGGCCCTCAACTCGAATTAACTGAGCCAACTAATTGAAACTAACTTAGTTACTCATTCTTGTTGTCTTATGATGTGGAATTACAATTTTCTCCTAATTTAATTAAAGAGGAAATTAAATCAAGATTTTCTTGTTACCATTTTCAACATTCCCTCTCAACAAGAAAGGAATTCACATCTACCCCGGTCCAACACCATTGGAATGTATTGCATGCAACACTTCTCCCTGTTGTTATTGTTACTGTAACATCTACAACTGAAGAGCATAAAAAATAAAAAATAAAAATAATCATTAAATCAATCTGCAACTGTCTGCTGGTAAAATTGTGTTGCTATTAACTGTGTTATTCAGCCTCCTCTCCGCGATCAACTTCGCTCTACGCTCAGTATCTAACTAAAATTTGTCCTCTAGCTACTGAATATTGTGGGCCCCCATAGCAAGGTAATGATAAATGAGACAAAAACACCTCAATGGACCCTGCCCTAATTTTTGCAACTCTTGGGACTATTGATTCACATCGCCCTGCCTCACATATGGAGGTATGGCTGCATGTGCTCCCTCTACTCACTTAGCTTGAAATTTCCCCCTACTGGAGGTTTCTACTTGAGTGGATGTTTCCACTTTGTCTCTTCTATGCTTCTCTAATTGTGGTCGCTCCACAACTTGATGAGGCTACTTCTGAGGCTCCATTGTGAGAGGTAAATTATGCTCCCTCTCAACCACCAAGTCTCTAACCTTTGCCTTTCTCCTCAAGGCTTTGCATGCATCTTTGACCTCAAGTGGATACAAGTTCTTGATTCCCATGGTGATGTGTCTAAGGAAAACCTTCCCTTTTCTAAATATCACATCGTAGCCATAGTCTTCCAATACTGCGATGGAAACAAGATTATTCTTTAGACCCTAAAAAAAAATCACATCCTTGAGTCTGAGAGGGCAGTTAGACTCCCTATTAAAAGTAACTGTATTGAAATCGTCCATGTTATAACTTTCGTCGTCTCCAAACTCAATGTTCTGCTTAAGGTCTTTATTCTCCAAGTCACTAAAGAGATCTGTATTCCTCGTCATATGGAACGAGGCACCGCTATTGAGATACCACATGCTTCCCATTATTGTGCTTTCCATGCATGCAATGAGAGTAAAATCAAGCTCGAATTGTGAAGTCAGAGCTTCACCTACTACTGCTACTGCAGGATCCTTCTTTTTCGCCTTTTTCAGTGGACATTTCATGACATAGTGCCCAAATTCATGACAGTGAAAGAACTTGATGTTGGACAAGTCTTTCTTTTTTCCCTCCTCAACTTGGCACTTCTTTCCCTTGGATTTGTTTCCTTTGCTAACTAATACAAGGCCCTTTTCTTCTTCTTTGGATGGGGTCCCATCTCTATTGTCCCACCTTATTTCTTCCTGCACTAAATCAGACCATAACGACTCCCCACTCAGTAGTTTGCCTCTACCATTCACGAAATCTTGATAACTATGGCAGCTCTTGGGAAGACCCAACAGAGATAGAGCTACCAAATCTTCTTTAGGGACAATCACACCAAGCTTGCCAAGTTCGTCATGACACTGTGTAAACTTGCTCAGATATTGCAGAATTGTGTCATTCTTTTACATCTCTTTACTTTGAAGCTTGTCCTTGAGTTCAACCTTCTTGTGGTCACTATTGTTCTCAAACAAATCAATCAATGTTTTCCACATCGCGAATGGATTTTCTCTCCCATGGAGATTCGAGACAATATGATCTCGAACTTCCTCCAATATGATCCTCCTTGTTTTATCTACATCGTTCTTCCACTAAGCGATATCCTAGGCATCAGCTGTTGTGGGTTTAACTAGATCTATATTTATGTAATCTATTTGCTTGTTATCATTTAATACCACCTCCATATGGATCTTCCATGCCACAAAATTTGTGGTTCCTTCCAAAGCATACTCGAGCATGAGTTCGGTGGAAGTCATCTTCTCAGTCCCGGAGAAAACCTGCAACACTAATCTTGTAATTCAAACCTCCTACACAAAATTCAAATTATCTTCTCTTATATTGTGATTCTAGCTTTGATACCATGTAGAAATTCCTTGTAGATTCAAACTCCTTATGTAATATTCTAAAACAAAATACTTGAATCTACTCTATTCGTCAGCAGAAATAATTAATCGATCGAGAAATCACAACATAAACATGAGACAAGATTCAATCATATATGCTCAAAGATTTATCTAAGGGGAAATAAACTACTCAAAACCCCTTCCTATTTGTATGCAATTAGTCAGAAAATAGAGAAGAAATACAATGCTTGTTCAAGCCTGAACAATCTTTGCACAAGTATAATCTATGTCATTGCCTCACAAGTTGTCTATGGCCAATACTTAGCCAATTTTGTTGCCTTCCAAGCTCCTATTTCATTATATTGTTTCTCAAGGAATTAGCCCCGTATTAATTAGGGAAATCCCCATCCTGAATTGTGCAATCCTTAGAGGCCCTTCTCTGACTGCATGCACCACTTGTACAACTCGAAAAATTAGACCACTGATAGTACAATGCCCTTGAACTCCAATCTCAACTGGGTAACTCGAATTTCATGCATGCATGATTTAATTATGGTTGATTTATTAGTTAACTGGTTGAACACTGAAGCAGCACTCCACTGCTAGACTTCCTACTATTTCCTCCAACAGCTGGAACTAGTTTAACTAACTTTAACTCAGTTTAACTGAATTAAACTATTACAACTCAAATTAAACTCAACCCAACCTTCTAAATTTCAGGAACCACTCTAAATGACTCAAGATAGGCCCTCAACTCGAATTAACTAAGCCAACTAAGTGAAACTAACTTAGTTAACTCATCTTGTGATGTGGAATTGCAATTTTCTCTTAATTTGATTTAAGGGAAAATTAAATCAGGATTTTGTTGTTGCCATTTTCAACAAAGCCAACTATTCCTATTACATTGATTGTGTAAATTCTTAGAAACTGGTGAAGGAGAAGATTATATTTGCACTTCATTGGGTATTACAGCAAAATCGGTGCCCTGTTGATAGTTGAAGATGGCTCTTTGCTTGACCTTTCTATGCCTTATTGATGGAGTGTTCCTCTGTCGAGGGTTGAATGAAGTTTCGATTACCTAAACCTGAATTCTCTGCAGCTTTCCTTTCCATGATCGAGATGCATTTCTCCAGGATTCCAATTCATCCATGATGTGCATCAATGAATTTATGCATCACATGTAATGCCTTCTCAATATGGAGACAACGTTGATTTGTTTTATTGATCGCCTCTTTAATTGAGGTTGTGTCGGCTTGTAAATATTCGATAATGGAAAACTTTAGGGGCAAAATTTCACCCTTGGACGAAATTAACGGGTTTTAAAATTTTATTGGGAATTTTTTTTTGTATCATAGTGCATTATTACAAATCGCCCCAAATTTATTTTATAAAAAAAATAGGTATGGAGGTTAGCCTCACCTTCTTTTAAGGGAGAGGGGAAAAAATAAATTTAGCCCTTGAAATTAGGAGTTACAACCTTCCATTCACCCCAATTTGCAAGAATGGGTATGTGATGGGTATGATATTTTGGGGGTTAACCAAAATCCCTTTCCCTAAATAAATTCATCTTGAGGCCCGTGGGTTATGGGCCCACAAAGCCTATCAGAAGCGTTTTTAGGCCTTAAGCCTTTAACCAAGGACTTACATTCAACTATCGGGAGCATACATATGGCGTTTAAGCCTTAAAACGCCTTGGCCACTCATAACACAAATACATGTGAAACATACACAAATTCCTCTCTAGAATACATACTGGACATCAAATATTATAAATCCGCACTCATAACTATCAGCGGGTCTGCCCTCCGTATTAATTTCGTATCCCCCGATCCTTCTGACGGTCTGACGCCAATTGTCGCCACCTCCGATCGCCGATCAGTCTATCGGCGATATCACCATCGGCGTATTGGCCTTCCACTGCGCCACTGTCTAAGTCCTCTGCCTCTCTGATTTGCGATCGTCGATTGCACTTAAGCCGTCGATCTGGACCCTCGATCCGACGGTTGCCATTTAATAGGCTATCACAATCGCACCGATCCAACTGCGCATTCCGATAGCTCATAAAGAGTTCTACCGATGCGATAAAGATTCATCTGGATCGTTGATCATTCGATCCAACAGCTCTTGTGTGTTCTTAGCCATTCCTTCCTTATCTCAGTCCTAATTGCCTTTTTGGGGGATTTCTGCGTTAAACGCAATTCCATCACAGTTCTCTGCCATTCATGCATAGCTTCTATTTGCATGTCTGGGTTGCCATCGATCCTCTCCATGATCGATGGTCGATCAACACATCAAAATTGGGATTTAAACGCTCGCGCATATATATATATATATATATATATATATATATATATATATATATATATATATATATATATATATATATATTATATATATAATATATATAACCAGAATTGAAAAGAGAACATATTACACAGACACGTAGGAAATCCACAAAACACATATGTATTATATTATAAATAACACAGTTACAATTCTAAGGCATTTCAACCTTAGGAACAGACTCCCTCTTGACTACATCTAGACTATGCATTGATTACACACTCTATCTATCTCACTCGCTATATTCTACTTTGAACACGCGGGTTCAATCACACACACACACACATATAAGGAACATTGGATCGGATCATTGTGAAGGATCCGATCATATCCTCTAACAAAAGCCCTTAAATCTCGCTACATGCATGCTCATAACACATGGCAGATCACATCAAAAAGTCTTTGAGACTTTATCCATCCATCCTTTAAATCTTTAAATCTATTTTAGAGCATATTTTTCCCTATTTTGCTCCCCTGGTCCACATCTTCCTCTTCTCTCTGCTTTTGGATTCCTCCCTTTGTCTAAGGATGTTGGATGCTCCTGCATCAGACTCCCGAGGCACAAAAATTTATGACCTCTTGGTCATATGCTTCTCCTTGTCCTTAGAAATTCTACCCACTGCATTTCTTCAGTGGATCTGCCTTCATGGTCTTCTGTGAGCTGCAACCAAACCTCTACAGTAACAGTCTCCTTCTGCTACATGATACCTCACCAAGCTCCCCTCACTTAGTCTTTTGGCATCCTTCAGGTTCTCTCCTCTGGAACCATATGAGCACTCCATGCTCTAGGTTTGCTGCAAATCATCTCACCTTCTGCTATCGTTCTCTGTGCAATAGTAAGACCACAAACTCTCCAGCTTTAAACAACTATACCTCCTACTCCTTCTTCTTTCTCTCTGGAATCCTTCTCCTCTTCTCTTGCACATAGAATCTTCTTCTACTTTGATACCAAATGATGGGCATGAGATTTTGGGGGTTAACCAAAATCGCTTTCCCTAAAGAAATTCATCTTGAGGCCTGTGGGTTATGGGCCCACAAAGCCTATCGGAAGCATGCTTAGGCCTTAAGCCTTTAACCAAGGACTTACATTCAACTATCGGGAGCATACATATGGCGTTTAAGCCTTAAAATGCCTCGGTCACACATAACACAAATACATGGGAAACATACACAAATTCCTCTCTGGAATACATACTAGACATCAAATATTATAAAACCGCACTCATAACTATCAGCAGGTTCGCCCTTCGTATTAACTCCGAATCCCCCGAACTTTCCGATGGCCTAAAGCCAATTGCCACCACCTCCGATTGCCGATCAGTCTATTGGCGATATCACCATCGGCGTATTGGCCTTCCACTACGCCACTGTCCAAGTCCTTTACCGCTCCGATATGCGATCTCCGATTGCACTTAAGCCATCGATCTGGACCCTCAATCCGACGGTTGCGATTTAATTGGCTATCGCAATTGCACTGATCCAACTGCTCATTCTGATAACTCATAAAGAGTTTTGCCGATGCGATAAAGATTCATCTGGATTGTTGATCATTCGATCCAACGACTCCTGTGTGTTCTCAACCGTTCCTTCCTTATCTCAGTCTCGATTGCCTTTTTGGGGGATTTCTACGTTAAATGCAGTTCCATCACAGTTATCTGCCATTCATGCATAGCTTCTATTTGCCTCTCTGGGCCGCCATCGATCCTTTTCTGTGATCGATGGTCGATCAACACATCAAAATTGGGATTTAAACCCTCGCAAGAAATCCACAGAACACATATGTATTATATTATAAATAACACAGTTACAATTCTAAGGCATTTCAGCCTTAGGAACAGACTCCCTCTCGACTACATTTGGACTATGCACTGATTACACACTATCTATCTCACTCTCTATATTCTACTTTGAACATGTAGGTTCACACACACACACATAAGGAACATTGGATCGGATCACTGTGAAGTATCCAATCATATCCTCTAACAAAAGCCCTTAAAGCTCGCTACATGCATGCTCATAACACATGGAAAATTACATTAAAAAGTCTTCGAGACTTTATGCATCCATCCTTTAAATCTTTAAATCTGTTTTAAAGCAGATTTTTCCCTATTTTGCTCCCCTGGTCCACGTCTTCCTCTTCTCTCTGCTTTTGGATTCCTCCCTTTGTCTAAGGGTGTTGGATGCTCCTACATCATTATGATAGCTATTCTCCCTCCCCATTTGGTGTAAAATGAGCTTCTTGCTTTCATTCGCCCCTATTTCATTGTATTGGGATTAATTTGGAGAAAATGGCCCCCATTTTTTGGAACAAATGGTCACAAAAGATTAATTCCTCTCAATTTAAAAATTCAAGTCTTATTGCCGTTTCTATTTAAAGATTCAATAGTGTTCTTGCCATCTTCAAAGTTTGCATCCGCTTAGTCACAGTCATATCTAATGCATGAGGGTTGTTCGCAAAGGTTGGAATTTGAATGAAGAAGTCGAGACTTAGCACACAGTGGTATATGGTTGTTCACAAAGTAGTGGAATTTGAATAAAGAAGTCAAGATTCGACACAGTGGTACATGCAACTCTTTGTATTTGTTCTACATTCGAACTCCTCTTGCATGCTCTCCCTTTTCCTCTTATTTTTTTCTTCATTTTTGGGAACATAACATTTTTTGTTTGGAAAAGTACTAGGTTTCAGTCTAAAGCTTTGAAATTATAGTTTCACTATTATATAGATATCTAGTGGTTGGAGTAGAATATAATTTCATTTTTAATTTGTAGTAGCCATGTAGTTGGGCTTGTCTTTATGTTTAGTGAAGCAACCTTCCATGTTTTCTTTTATTGTACTCTTAACCTTTATGCAACACCTTTTTCTTCTTTGTTACTGGTTGGACTTCATTTATAGTCTAGATTAATGAATCTTACTTCAACAGTAGGACTTCTATGATATAACCAACCCATCCAAATATATTTTCATTTTAAATACTCCATCCACAAATAAGAGATGCATAACACAAAGTATTGGTTGTTGTCATCTTTCACTGGTTTGGATTTTGTTTAAGAACATTCCAAAATAAGTTTGAAGCAATTTATAAAATTAAATAACTTTAGTTACCTTAATATTTATGAGAATGGTTTAGCCTGTATATAGAAAATTTTCCGAAATTTACAAGAACAAGAGCCACATCATTGTATCGACCAGTCTTTTGGTTCATCCATGGATTTTATTATTTTAATTATGGTAACCTTACAAATATGCTCATAACAATAAATGTTTACCAAATCATAAACTGGTTTAGCTAATCATAAACTAAGTGGTGGTTGGGAGGATAGCTAGAATTGCTACAGTTGGGCAATATTGTTTTATGTTTAAAAAATATACATAAGCCAATCAAGATTTTGATGAGGGATGGATATGAGTTCTATCTTGGGAACTAATCCTAGGTCCCATGAATATTGGTCTTCCGTGATATTTTATTATAATTATAATCAAGTCATTCCATTTAATGTTAATTCATTGAAGTTCATAGAACAATTTCTTAAGACAATCCATATAATATTTCCACAATTTTATTGCAACTTTCAAATTTCCATGAGTTTTTTAAACCAATGATGATAAGACCAACTAATGCCAATTTTTTTTATAAAGCTTAAATATGAAACTTTTGAAACTATTATTATTGATCATTCGAACACAACAAGCCATATATGAATTGTGTGCCACTTTGTTTGCTTTAGTTGTTGCTCCTTGGGCCTCTTCTGGTGCTTTCTCTGTGACATGATTCAAGACACAAAACACTCAACAAGTTTTGTCTCACACAAATTTAAAACCAAAAGAATGCCCTAATATTGTTGCTGGGTGTGGACCCTAATTATCTTCTTTATTCAGAGGTATCACCGCATTGAACCTCAGTTCGTAACAGGACGACAACGCCGCCCGTTTGATTGCCAGGGGATTCGTGTTGGGGGGTGGGGGGTGGTGTGGGTGACGACGATTTTATGCCCCCCCCCCCGCCCCCCCTGTCGGGGGTTCAGCGGCAGTGCCCCTGAAGCTAAAAATAGATGTAAAATTTCCTTGTAAAATATCGTAATTTCGTAGTCAATCTGAGTTGGTCATTAGGCAGATGATCTGATGGTAGAAGTTGTGTTTAATTTAGGGTTTTATACCCTAGAATGTAACCCCTTGCTATATATGAGGGAATTGTATTGAGGCTAGGCATATGTGTATTCTGAGCAAGAAAGAGAGAGGAAATTGTGTGAGAGCGAAGAGGAAATTACAACGGATTTGTTGTAGGTTGTATCTCTTCATTTTGTTGGATAATATAAAGGAAGGACTGGTTGTTTCTCCTTGGAAGTAGCCCAAATTGGGTGAGCCAAGTATATATGTGTCTCTTATTTTATGTTATTATGTGCTTGTGTTTCTGCAATATTATATGTGTTCCATTGCTCTGTAATATATAATTTTCTAACAATCGTCAAATTTTCTGAGACCCTTGTCCTTTAGAGAAGGAGGAATATGTCAGCTTTTTAAGGAGTTCAAGAATGTTTTTTCCTGTCCACAACAAGAAATCCAACCACAAATAAGTCAGCCTCACCTTAAATCTTCAATGAGTAAGTTGAGTTGGTTTCCTAGAACAAACTTATCTAAGCGAGTCAGGGAGCCACCAAATGTAACTTCTTACCCTTAGTAAGCGAGCAAAGAAAGAAGCTATTCAACTTGTAGTTATGAGGACTCATAGATATCATGAACTAAAGGGGATTTCTAACGATTAAATTAACACAGATGAGATCATGTACCCATCGATTCAGATTAGATTGTGTACTTTGCAATTATTCCTTTCAGAATAGAGATACCCATTAAGGTCATATTTCTTCTAATTCATAAGTCAATTTGCTTTAGCCTTTATTTTTTATTGAGATCGACACTAAGGCATGGGATTTATTCGTTCTCCAAAAAAATTCATAGTTCTACACCTTTCTCAGTTGTAGCTCTGAATTCAGTTGGTGAAACCTAAAAAAATGATTATCTTGTAAAAAACTATCATGTGATTATGTTAGGTTAGAATGCAACTTTGGTGAAACCTCTCATCGCTAAAATATCCAGGTTCTTCATTGGTGAATTTGTTTGGTTCTTAATGCCATCCAATGTTTGATGGTAATAGAGGTATAAAGTCTGCATTTCACTGATCATCAATTTGCCGGGGTGTGCATTTCGTGGTCTTAGCATTCAATATGTGAAATCTGTTGTTTTGTTGATTAGCTAATTGACACAGAGCAATTTTCTATAGTGTGTGTTTCTCGTTCTTGGAATCAAATTTGTGAAATCATAAGCTAGTTGATTGATTGTAACATCAATTTTTATGCCGTAATGTACTTTATGCAACTCAGACTAAATTTGATAGAAACGTTCTATTACAATTGAAATGGTGTTTTGGGATGCTCATTGATAACAATATGTGACATCTAATGTTATCTGATATAAATCATTTCACATAAATGATATATTATAGATATGTACAACTTGAGTGTAATTTGATTTTAAATTCTTGAATAATATTTCGGCTAAGTTAAATAGTAATAAAGTTATAAATCTTGCAGTCTACTGGTATTCTTCTCCATCACAACTTGTGAGAAAGCCAACAAAGAAGCATATGATGAAACCCTATTGAGGGTATGGTTGTTGCTTACCCAAAACAATCGATGAGCAAGAAAGCTTTTCTTTTGGGCCTCTAAATAAAGATGTGAGTCCTTAAGAGGGCAAGGGTTCTCTCTCTCTCTCTCTCTCTCTCTCTCTCTATATATATATATATATATATATAGATAGATATATTATAAAAAATATATTGATATTGTTATTAATGGTAATAATATTTCAATAATATTATTATAATATACTATATTAAATATATTTTTAATAATGATATTACTATAATAATAGTATTAATGAGTGCCCACAGGGTGTAGAATAGACGGTGATGGGGCATATTGTTAAGTCATTTCATGATGCAAAGGTCACCAGTTCAAAACTCCATGGGAAAAAGTCCAGTCATGTCAAGGGCTGGTGTGGCTCAAGACGGGTGTGATCCCTGGGTGAATTTGATGGCTTAGATGCCCCTAGGTCATGGTTTCTCAAGCCAAAGGCTAAGCCTGTAGTCATCTCTAAAGGGCACATAAAACTTGACAAACAAAAACAATAATGATATATATGAGGAACTAGAAATAGAGAGTAAGGGAAAATAAGGGGGGAGGAAATGTTAGATTCTTTTGTCATTGATGACAAAGGCATAGAAGATGATGACAAAAGCATTGATGGGTGTAAGAATAATGCTAAAGAAACAAAGAATTTGGAGCCATTTCCTGTATAACAGATCATCTTAGTAGCTCTTGGAAACTACTCAGATGGATAGATATTTGAAAGAGCTTTCTAGTGGTATATAGAAGTTTACAAATGGCATATTGGATTAGAAGTTATTTTCAATCAAAACTCAAAGGCCAAAAGCCTTAAAGTCAAAGGTTGCAACTAATGAAATGGTGATGGTCTTAGTTGGAGCTAGTTTTGGCGTTTGGAAAAGCATTGTGGAGTCCTTAGGAGAGCAAATGATGGAATAGATGGCAGAGAATGACAGTTAAATTGTGTGCAAGTTCAATAGTGGATTTGAAGCACACATCCCCATTTACTCTTCAACGAAATCGCAAGGGCCCTTGCCCACTGGCGGGTTAACTATAGGAGGGCCTCACATTAGGTGGTATTAATCAAATAGTCGATCATAGATTGATGACCTAGATTAAAGCGGGATGTTGAGAATAGCAACAAGAAATGCTAAAAATAGCATTCAGAATATTCCAATTTTAATTTGTCCTTGAATTAAAATTGTGAATTAAAATTCGAATTTAGTCTCACCAGCTGCTTGAAAAACAATTAATTGATTCATTATGGATTAATTAGTTGGAGAAATTCAAGTTAGAAGTCTTTGTGAAGTCATGCAATAGTTATCCCTTAAATTAAGGAGATAAGGTTGAGTTGTAATTAGTTAGCTCAGTTAACTTAGTTAAGTCCAGTTAAATTAGTTCCAAACAGTTTGAGGAAGAAATTGTGAGTTCAGTCAGTTAATGCATGCATGCATCCAACTAGTGTACTCCAGATAACTGAAGATTCTCTCATCATTAACTCATGCATGTCTATTTTGAGAAAGACCCAGTTGAGATTAAAGACAGGGACATTGTACTATCAGTTTCATGAGTTTTCCTATAAAGGAAACTCATCCATGCAGAAGGAATAAGGTTCCTTGAGGATTGCGCAGTTTTACAGGGTGTGAGATCAGTGTGAGTGATCACTGTTACACTTGGTAACAGTAGGATCACCCAGGAGAAACAACGCAAGGAAATAGGAGGCTTGGAGGGTTGAAGAGAAGGTTTCTGAGAATCCTTGTTTGCCAGTGAGCATCTAGGGGGATTGTACTGATAGCTGGCTAGCTGTGAGAGCTAAAGCTTGATGTATTTCTGAGATATTTCCACCTTGTATGATATACAGATAGTGGGTTTTTTAGCTAAAACTTCCCCTGAGTATTTTATGTGTTTCATGTGCATTAATTCTTCTTCTTATTGTTATATGTGTTCAGCTCTGATTCAGCTCGATATTTAAGCTTCCGCAAGTTTGATATTAGAAGTAGATTATAGTATTTTGCTTTGGTATATTGCATTATCGAGTTAATCTACAATCATTATTTCTACATAGATCTCAGAGGTAGATTTGTAGAGAATTTGCAGGAAATTTCTACACGGGACCCCCTCCCATTTACCACCAAACCAAACTAGGGGGTGTCATGTTAAACCATTTTAGTTAAATGCTTTGGTGATGCAGTAATGAACAAAACATTGATTAGTGCATGCCAGAGTCCAGAGGTCTCATGCAGTGAAGGCATGGCAGATGTCAAGGTCCCGAGTTGGCACCAAGGCCCACAGGCGCCCATGACAAGCTGTGCTCACTTGGAGAGTCAAAATATTGACTTAAGGTGCAACGAGCACACCCACATTGAGGTCAGGTGTAGAAATTCCTCGTAGATTCAAACTACTTATGCAATATGCTAAAATGAAATATTTGAATCTACTCTACTAATCAACAGAAAAAAATTAATTGATCGAGAAATCACGAAGGATAAAAGGGAAAGAATTCAATCAACACATTACATAATGATTTTTTGGGCAAAGCTAGAGCTAAAAACACCTATTATCTATATATTGCATTAGTAAAAAAATATGAGAAGATTACAATGCTTTGCTCAAGCTCGAATAAGCTTTGCACTATCTCTATTCGTCTCATAGATTCCTAGACAAGCCTTGGATAATAACCAATTTTCTTCTTTCCCAAGTCCCTATTTCCTGATGTTGTTTGCTTGGGAATTAGTCCTTATTAATTAGGGAAATTCCTCGATTTTAATTGTGCAATCCATCATAGGCCTTCCTCTGACTGCGTGCACCACTTGTACAATTTGGATGATTAGACAATTGATAGTACACTACCCTTGAACTCCAACCTCAACTAGATAACTCGTAGATCACACATGCATGAGTTATTTATCGTTGAATTATCAATTAACTGGTTGAACACTGAAGTTGCACCCCACTGTTAGACATCCTACTAGTTCCTCCAATAGTTGGAACTAGTTTAACTAACTTTAACTCAGTTAAACTGAATTAATTGGTTACAACTCAAAATAAACTCAACCAGGTCTCCTATAAAGTAGGAGACACTCTACAAGATTCAAGTTAGACCCTCAACTTGAATTAATTGAACCAACTAAGTCAAATTAACTTAGTTAACTCATACAAGTTGTCTTGGGATGTGGAATTACAATTTTTCTCCTAATTTAATTCAAGGGAAAATTAAATCAGGATTTTCTTGTTGCATTTTCAACAATAGGTGCCCATTTCGACACAGTATGGTACAACAGACAAGTTGGTGAGGCACATGTTGAAAGTGCACTTGCATGAATGCGAGACGTCAGACAGAGTATAGTGAAGGGTGTCAGAGTGGAGATCTCCCACCATAGCAGAGAGCGCATGTGCATGGTATATTGGCCTATGCCCACGAGCACGCCCGAGCGATGCTACAACATAGCGTACAAGAAATGCGATGGGTGGTGGCAAGTGAGCAAGGGTGATGGACAATGATCAGACGTGATGTACGATACAAGGAAAGTGACTAGCGGGCATAGCATAAAGGTTAAGGTAAGGATAAGCGCCCAAGCAGGGGCACACCCTCCCAGTAGTGTCGCCCACCTACCCATCGCCAGGTCGGCCCAGGGGCGTGCCCTCCCATGGAGGGGTTCCCACCTTCCCATAGGCAGGTCGGCCCAGGAGCGTTCAATAAAGTTAGTGGGTCAGCTCAAACATTGAAGGGGCATCGACCAAGTTAATTAAAATTGGTGGGATGACTATATATTCAAGAGGAGTGTTCAACCAAATAACAATGAAGGCAAGTCGTACAACACAGAAAAGTGTGAAGTTTGGGAAAATCACAATATTGAGGTAGCACGTGAACGAAGTAGTGGCCTGCGAGAAAGAGGTAGTGGCATATGTGTAGGAAGTAGCAGTCAGTGGACAAGAAGTAGTGGTTGGGGCTGAACCTGCGATATTGCAGTTCTGAGGCAGCGCAAGCAGGAAGTACTGGGATGTGCCCATGCACCCACCTAGGGGGAGCAAGGTTGGGAAAAGTGTTGTTTAGGTATTTTATACAACTATGGTTGTAAGGAACATTGTCTTTATATTGCAACCAGGGTGGACAAGATTGTTGGCTTAGGCCAGGAAACTACCACGCCTTTGTTAAACTTTGTATTATATTGCAGAAGTGTTAATAAACGATTGGGGAAAACTACTTGGGGAGTTGCCCCCCTCCCTTCATAAACTTGTGTTCATTGTTGTTTATTGCTGCATATTATTGGTTAATGGTTATCACACTATTTATAAAGTAAATGATAAGGAATTTAAGTGAAGAAAATGAAGTATAATTACAATGCATAATTGAAGAACACTTGAAATAAAAATAAACTAAGTGTTAGGTGTAGGCATAGTTTGGGTGACATTAGCTTAAGATGGCGTGAACTCTCGTTGGTTCCACACAACGCCCGTAATGGACTTAAGTTTCCATAGCACGGGGCCATCAAAATTGGTATCGAAGCTTGTTTCGAAGGAAGTGGGTGATATATTGAAGTTTGGTAG
Organism: Pinus taeda; assembly: GCA_000404065.3. Taxonomy (NCBI): domain Eukaryota; kingdom Viridiplantae; phylum Streptophyta; class Pinopsida; order Pinales; family Pinaceae; genus Pinus; species Pinus taeda. Next base: position 267,868 of record APFE030489430.1, read on the forward strand.
GGGCAAGACAACGAAGTCAAGGTCGAGTTGAACACATATTGAAGTTGGTTTAGTAGGGGAAGTGGCACACCAAGGATCGAGCCAAGTTGAATGAAGTATGATGGAAGATCTGCAAGGGGGCCATGACGGAATTATCTAGCTCATGGACAGTTTGGGTTGCATGAACGAAGAGAGGCCACAATTGAGAGAAGAACTTGAAATTTTGGAAGACAATGTTAGAAGGGAGCTTCTTCGACTTTGTTGGGTTGGTTGATAGGTTGAAGTTGTTGATTGCAATGAAGAAGAAGAAGCTACTACATTTGAAGAAGGAAGTGTTGTAGAGGTGCCAACAAAAGAGGAATAACTTGGTACCATGGAACTTGCCCAGGTTGAACCAGGTTCGTGCACAATGCAACCATTAAAGGAAGCAGGCACTCACTTGGAGAGACCTCATGAAGATTTAAGTATTGCAGCCACTTATGTTTCTTTGAAATCTTTGGAAGGATTGTATGTAGAGATGAACAAAGGGAAAATGTGTTTGTTTATGTGATGGGTAACCTTCTCTTGGAAGGTCGGGATGAGTCCTTGTGCAGTTGGGTAACAAGAAACACTGGTTTTTGCAAGACTTGTTTTGGCAATATACGACCTCATGGAAGAAGGTGAAATGCCCGAGACAGGGGTGGAACATAGTATACTTATGCAATAAGTGAGTCATGCTTAACCGAGTGGAGATTTGGCTAAGTGTCTGACATGGCTCATGGACAAAATGAAGGAAGGGCACACTGATCCAAAGTGAAGGCAACATGATATGACATATACTTGGGTGGAATTCATCAGTGGAGCTTCGTTTGGGACTAAAGTTGCATTGGGTCTGTTGTAGTGGATCAGTTAGGCAACTGAAATCATGGGCATCAAGTTGAAGAGAGGGGCATGACAGACTTCGTTCATGGGCATTAAGTGAGAGCACTTGTAGAGATGTTGTAGAATTTATAAAGTGAGGATGTTGTGCAGGATGGACTTGCTGATACCACTTTAAGAAGTTCTATAGGTGGACCGATGGGGATGCTGGGTGCATCTGAATAACAAGGCCATGGTTGTTTTGGAAGAAGACATGGGAAATCTATGGAGGCACTCATGCAACGAAGTGGGCAAAGGCAACTTGCCATGGGACTTACAACTGAGACAAGTGTTCTTGCTAAAGTGTTGGATGGAGATGGTTCATAGGAGCTTATGACTTCTTGAGAGGATTTGCAGCCGATGAAGACTTCATGCTATGGTGGTCTTGGAGTATCTAGTTCATTGAGGAACTGAGGTCATATTTGAGACTTGTCTTTGATGTGGTAATACCTTAGGCACGGTATGGGATATGTTCATGAGGAGTGACTCGATGGATGCGATAGGAGCAAGATTCCTTAGAGTTTGATGATGATTGCAACAATGGAGGTGGCTTGGTGGGAGCACTTAGGCATGGTTTTAGTTGATGATACTTAGCCATTTTGATGTAAATGGAGGTTGTTGGTCTATGAACATGGGAAACACATGGACGAGATGATGAGGCAAGTGAAGACTTTCCCCTTTGACAATGTTGATGAGAAACATATCACAGGTGAGATGGAGTTTTATTCATGGACTCGGATATGGTACATTGAGGGTTGATTGGAGGACTGATGTGTAGAGATGGGAATATTTCTTGATTAAGTTGAAGATGTGGTAGAATGTTTGAGAAAAAACCAACGAAGGGATGAGGAGGTGCATTCTCATGGTTTGGACATGATGGTTGGACTGATCACCCAACTAGTTCAAGTCATGGTGTGGCCAAGTGCATAGATGCATGGCAGAGTTGAGTTGGAGTATGGTAGCAACAATTCACATGATGACGAGATGCTATGGATTGGTACAATATGAGTTGCGATGAAATCATGCAGCTGAGTTAGAGGGAGAAACCTTCCGTGAGTTGGGGAAGTGAGGAGGATTGTGATGAGTTGTGGCTAATGACTTTGAGATTGAGGAGTCTTACCCACATAGATTCATGAGCCTTGATGAAGGTTTGTGTGATGTAGGCAAGGAGTTATGCAGCAGGGACAATTGGCGTTTGAGTTGGTGGCACTTTGCGACAATCGGTCTTAGTGATGGAGTTTTTGGGGATGGTGTTGTCGAGGGAAAAAACCTTTTTGAAGTGGGGAGTATGTCAAATCCCTGAGTTGGCACTAAGGCCCACATGCACCCATGATAGGTCGTACTCACTTGGAGAGTTAAAAATCTGACTTAAGGTGCAACGAGCACGCCCACACGGAGGGGAGGCGCCTAGGTCAACACAACAGACAACACATATGAGTTGGCGAGGCACATTCTGAGACCATGGCCGCATGAAGGCAAGGTACCAGGTGTCGCGTTGGGTAGAGTATAGTGGAGGGAGTCATAGTGGAGAGCGCCCACCATATTGGAGATCACACATGCATGGTATAGCGACCTATACACGCAGGTGCACCCGCACCATGGGGTGCGAGGTTAATGTGACGACGTAGTGTACATGAAACGTGACGGGCAGTGGCGAGTGAGCGAGGGTGCGAGGCAATGATGAGACGTGGCATGCGATACAAGGAAAGAAACCGATGGACATAACATGTATTGGCGAAATTATATGTATTCTAATTACAACATTTAATTATCAATAAGGGGTTGTAAGTCTTAGAGATGCAAGCATAGGAAATGTAGGATTAGAGCCTATTCTAGGTTATGCTAACAACTAACACTAGAAAGAACTAATCACTAAGGATTGTCATTTTTCACTAGACTGTGGGACTCTAATGCTTATCGAGTTCTAAACCGCAATCTTTCATTACCAACAGACAATGTTCATGTGGTTTTATTTATGTAGCTTATTAGGTCTTGAGACTTCAGTGGTTATAATCCTCTAGTGATGAAAACCCATTAAACATTTTGCAGAAAAGTAAATTGCAAAAAAAAATGCCGACAACTATAAGCAAAAGCATGCGAGACAAGTAAAAAAATACAAGGCAATAAGCTAAAAGAAATGCACTAATAAAATATAAAAAAATAAATGCTAAGCATGCTTAGAGATATATTGTAGGTTCTTATTCATTGTAGGAATCTTTTACCAAGTAGCTGCAAAGCTCCAATCAATTAAAGAATCCTAAACTACAAATTACATATTTTTTAATACCCTGATCTAGTACAGAACTTGGTACCGAATTAAGTACAGAAAGTATGGAAATTGAAATTTTGATTATTAGTACCGAAATTAAGTACAAAAATTCTGGAAATTGGAATTCTGAATATTAGTACCGAATTAAGTACAGAAAAATTGTAGATTAAAATTCTAGGTATGAAAGCATATTAAGAAATCAATTCAAGTTTTCTTAACTCTTAAGCCTGAGAATATTAATTATATTCTAATCATAATGCCTTTTACTTAACAAATTTGAACGTAGAACAATAGATCTAAGAATGTGTGAAATACAAATCTAATAAAAAATATCATCAAATAAAATGTACAAAAAAAGAAAAACTGAATATTAACTTACTCTGCAAATAAAACCTAGAGTGTTGCCTGAGTCGAGGGGCCCTTCTCGGCTTGGAAACGTTCGCAATAACTAATTCATATGAGAATGTTGCTCAAAACTTTAACAATTAAATCTCCATTACAGACAAAAGTTCAAATGCATTGCAAAAACCAACTCAAAATAATAGTAAAATTCCTCCCTGCGTTCTCTCCTCTCCCATCTGTTGTGTAGATCTATTTGTAAGACAATCATAGAGGAAGAAATAGTCCAAAGGATCACATCGACTTCCATGAGACTCTCTCTTCCATACTATGCTTAAAAGAAGAGATAATCCTTTAAATATATTTTTGTTATGATTGCATCATTCAAATCATGCATTGGAATTGGAGACAGTGCCACTTCGCATCGGTTTGACTTTTTTCCAAGTTTGGACATAACTACAAATCTAGATGTAGCTACTCATAGTCGTTGGTGTGTAGGTACAAAATCAGGTACCGAATTAAGTGACAAATTTATGGAAAATTCCAAATTGGTACTGAATTAAGTACCAAATTTATGTAGGTGAAATTTAGATTTGACTGTAAATTTGAGTAACATCTTGAGCTTCACATGTGAGCTAGGTGTGAACATATATCCATCCATAAACATGTAGTTTCAACCCATGTCATCTAGAGAAGTGTCAATGTGTGAACCTTATAGTTAGTACTGAAACTGATATAAGTACCAAATTGTCAAATTCCAATACCACAGCTTATTGTTTGGGCACATAAACATATTAGTAAACCGTCATTGGAAAACCATGTTAAAAACTCATTTAGTCATTAAAAATTCAAGAAATTTAATAATTAACCACAAGGTAAAATGAATGCATTTAGTGAAAATTTGTAATATAATAGTTATGAAATATGTTATAAATGTATGAATATGGCTTGTAAATGAAAGGTTTTGATAGCCAATACGATAACATATCTAGGGCCCAACATCCCCCCATGCCTAAGTCTTTGCATGCCCTCATGCAAACAAAATATAGACTAGAAAGGGATTATGGACGATATAAGGTGATAATGAAGATAATGGCTAAATAAATATGGACTTGGAAACTTGTAAGACCATTACTTATTTTGTGGTTCTTTTCTCATATATGAAACAATGACTTCATCCTCTTATAGAGAGCATTCAGAGGATGATTTTGTGAATACTTTATGATGGACAAGGAGAAGGCACTATAGATATTCATGTACCACATTCATTCTTATGGTCTTACTATAGTATGCATTAATGGATTAGAAATGGGGTTTTAATGGTATTTTAAGACAGGTGAAGATTTATGCAATAGGAAGTGGTTAATCATCAAGATTCCTTAAATTTTAATGAGTTAAAGAGCCTTTAAACATGTTTGACCTCAATTACACCTTTTGAACTTTGATTTTTACTGTAGGTTGCAATGGAAGTTATGTGAAACTGAAGATGAAACAAAGTAGGGCTGAGAGTCTCGAAGACCTAGAATTAATGAGAGCTGATTTGATATGCTAAAGGAAGCTGAAGAGAATGAAATGAAGATGATGAAAAGGTCCCAACAACCATTCCCCCATGCCTGAGGTTTTTCTTTTCCTCATGCAAACAAAGTGAGGTATTTAAGAAGCGAGGAGGGTTGCTGAGATGACTCTATTACAAAAAGGGACCTGAAAAACAAAACAATGGAACTAATGAGATGACTATTGAACAAAAATAAGTCATCTCAGATTTATTAAATGATGTTAAACTAACACCAAGCATAAAAGAAATTCCAAATCACTCATTACATATGATTTCATCAATCATTAACAATTTTATGCTCAAGAAAAAGAAACCTTTTATAAATTTAAGGGGCTCTCCTTCTTTGTAGGTAGGAGGCTTTTTTATGATCACAACAAATGATGAACCAATGAAAAATTAGTTATTACTAACCAAATCCCAAAGCCTTATAGTTATCCAAGTATTACAAATAAGCTCTGAAGTTGAGTTTTATTAATTCTCTTAGATCACAGGTCCCACTTCTAAGACAATTAGGTCTTAGATATAGTATGAAGAACCAATGATAGAGGACTTAAGGTTACCTTAAGGCCATTCTTTAGCAACAAATTTATGGAGTTTGTTTTTCCCTTGACTTCATCCACACATGCTTCTTTTTTATTGTAACACAATAGAGTAACCATCATACACATATACAAAAGCCTTGGTTTGGTTGACACTTCTTTAGGCAGAATGCCCCATTTCCTGTGAGTGTCCATAACCTCGATGGGTTTTCCTAGTGGCATCACAGGTCAATACCTACTGCCAGTAGGCATCCATAGCCTTGATGGGTTAGCCTCTTAAACCTATTTTACACTAAAGTCTCTAGTCCCATGTTTCCTACCATTTTAGTTTTATATTATGCATATTGCTTTTGCAATTGGTAGATGGGGGAGAAACTTCAGAAATCCCCTTAGGGGCATAGGATGATACCTCTAAGAGTGACTTTGATTACCTTCATAATGTCTTAGACGCATAAGGTACTTATAGGTACTCAAAGGACATAGCATGAATGAGCCATTTTAATGTGAGATGGATGAGGCTAACCAAAGATTAACCAAAAGAAACTTAAAATCCTACCAATCATAGTTTTCATGTATTCTTTCACTTTTAAAGTAGTGTTCCACAATGAGTAGAGACTTTAGTAACTCTTCTGCAAGTGTTAATAAAGATGCTCAGATATCATGCTTTGGTTTGATGGTTATAGTATTTAAGTTTCTTTTTCATCAATATCATTGTATGGACCTCTTAACTTTGTTATAATCCCCTTAGTATGTTTTGATAACTATATTTTGAGCAACTATTTTATATTGATAATAAAAAATTTATATGAATAAGAGAAATGAAATTTTGAAAAAAAGACAAGGTATATAAGCTATGAATAGTTTCGAATTATCAGTTGATTCAACTTATAAGGAAAAGACTGTTTATTCAATCATATTCATGAAATAGTGGTCTTAACGACAAAGCATGAATGCATCATTTTTAACAACTTAAGGAAAAATAAAATATCATCAAATACTCCCCTAAGTGTTCCATTTCGTTGATGAAGATGTCTTTTTCACTTTTGAAAATATTCTTCTAGTATTTAAGCAGCCCAAATGAACAATATCCTTAAATCCTGCTCTGTCTTGCAAAATAACAAATTGGTACCAAAATTTTGGGTACTAATTAGCTGAAACAAGGTACTAGACAATTGGAATGCAATACCAGATGACGTTGCAATGCAATAATTTCCAACTTCACATAAGATTCCAAACATAATGGTCATAACTTACTTTATTGAAAAGAAAAACTAGAAACAAATCTAATTATCAAAAGAAATAATAAGTGGGAAATAATTGTAGTAGTTGAATCATGTTGCTGTTTGAAATAAGATTAAGTAGCAATATTCGTTAAAATAATATGCACTAGAAAGAGACCTCAATATAAATATGCAATAGGAACATAGATCTCCCATTTTCAACTAATTACTTTTTAGCTGTTAACATCACCACTTATACAAAAAAAATGAAAAAGATGTTGCAGTATAGTTTAGAACTAAACTAACTATTATATGCAACATTTATTTATTTATTATCCTACTCTACTTGTGAAAAAGAAATTCGTGTCCTCAAGTATATGAGTATTTCCAATGTAACCATGTGTGTAACAGGTATAAAAATGCATTCATACTCAAGTTTAGAATATAATCTTCAATGCATACGTGAGTATGAAGAACCAATTTTTTTTAATGATGATGTCAAGAAGTAAGGAAGAATGAAGGAGTGGTATGGTATTATAGTTTCTTGAAACCAACTTTCAATAAAATCAAAATGCTCTTACCTCTTTATTGAGCTCATTTGGCATATCCTCCTTTACCATGTCATGCAAATCTTCTAGCATTAGATGATTATCCTCTTGTGTGCTTAGATGATCCACATATAGGCATGTAAAAAATTCTTCAATCTTAGGTTCTAATGGTTGTTCTCCATTGGGTGTGGTCCACGATTCTTCGATTTCCTCGAAAAGTTTGCAAGGGTGGAGATCTTCTTATGGATGTGGTTCACAGAGTTGTTTTTTGTATCATTTCTGTAGAGGTAGATAAATTCTTGAATGTTGTTAAGATTTATTCTTCTTGAGAAGAAGAGATCCTAGTTGCTGCTAGGATTTGAGAGAGTTCTTAAAAACTCTTGATCATCCCTGAATATTGCTTTGTTGGTTTCTAATCCTTGTCATGCACATGGATTAGTGTATGGAGTTCTTAGAGTACCAAAAACTTTAAAAATCCTAAAGAAATAGAAAGGAAACACGCTTAAAATATATAAAATCAAACCAATCATGTACTCGAAGTGCCACCATGCTACTAAGATCATGCTGTCACCAAGTTATTTGTTCACACAAGTTAGGCTTCTCTTCTTTTCATGAATCAATCTAAAGGAAAACACACTTGCAAAGAAAAAGAAGGAAACAATGAGGCTTTGGAGGAACACCACCAAAGTATATGCTCAGGTTCTTACCTCTCGTCTTACCATTTTATCTCTGTCCCCAAGTTGTCCTTGTAACTAAAATCACGCAGAAAACTTGTGAAATAAACTATGTTCTAATCCGTTTAGCACCTCCCCGAAACAACGCCAAAAATGTTGGAAAAATTATATGTATTCTAATTCCAACATTTAATTATCAATATGGGGTCATAAGATTTAGAGATGTGGGCATAGGAAATGCAGGATTAGAACCTATTCTAGGTTATGCTAACAACTAACACTAGAAATAACTATTCACTAAGGATTATCACTTGTCCCTAGACCGTGGGACTCTAATGCTTATCGAGTTCTAAACCACAATTTTTCATTACCAATAGACAATGTTCATGTGGTTTTATTTATGCAACTTATTAGGTCTTGAGACTTCAGTGGTTATAATCCTCTAGTGATGAAAACCCATTAAACATGCTAAAGAAAAGTACATTGCAAAAAAAGTAAATGTCGACAACTATAAGCAAAAGCATGTGAGGCAAATAAAAAAAAGACAAGGCAATAAGCTACAAGAAATGCATTAATAAAATATAAAAATAAATGCTAAGCAAACTTAGAGATATATTGTAGGTTCTTATTCATTGTAGGAAGCTTTTACCAAGTAGTTGCAAAGCTCCAATCAATTAAAGAATCCTAAACTATAGATTACATATTTTTTAATACCCTGATCTAGTACATAACCTGGTATCGAATTAAGTACAGAAACTTTGGAAATTGAAATTCTAAATATTAGTACCAAATTAAGTACAATAATTTTGGAAATTGAAATTTTGAATATTGGTACCAAATTAAGCACAAAAATTTTGCAGATTAAAATTTTGGTTATGAAAACATATTAAGAAACCAATTCAAGTTTTCTCAACTCTTAAGTCTCAGAAGATTGATTATATTTTGATTAAAATGCCTTTTAATTAACAAATATGAAGGTAGAACAATATATCTAAGAATGTGTGAAATACAAATCTACTAAAAAATACCATCAAATAAAATCTGCAATTAGAAGAAAAAAAAAACTAAAACTAAATATTAACCTACTCTACCAATAAAAACGAGGGTGTTACCCAAGTCGAGGGGCCCTTCCTGACTTGGAAACATTCCAAATCACTAATTTAGATCATAATGTTGCTCATAACTTTAACAATTAAATCTCCATTACCGATGAAAGTTCAAATCCATTACAAAAACCAACTCAAAATAATAATAAAATTCCTCCAGGTTTTATCTCCTCTCCCATCTGCTGCACAAATCTGTTTATAATACAATTGTAGAGGAATTGATGGTCCAAAGGACCACATCAACTTCTATGAGACTCTCTCTTCCATACTATGATTAAAACAAGAGGTAACGCTTTAAATATATTTTTGCTATGATTAAATCCTTCAAATCATGCATTGGAGATGGAGACAATGCCACTTTGCATCAGTTTGACTTTTTTCCAAGTTTGGACCTAACTGCAAATCTAGACGTAGCTGTCCGTAGTTGTTGGTGCATAGATGCAGAAACAAGTACTGAATTTCTAGAAAATGCCAAACTGGTACCGAATTAAGTACCAATTTTATGTAGGTGGAATTTAGATATGACTGTAAGTTTGATTAACATCTTGAGCTTCACATGTGAGCTAGGTGTGAACATAAATCCATCCATAAACATGTAGTTGTAACCCATTTCATCTCAAGAAGTGCCAATGTGTGAACCTTTACTTAGTATCGAAACTGATAAAAGTACCGAATTGTCAAATTCCAGTAATAGAACTTATTGTTTGGGCACACAAACATATTAGTAAATTGTCATTGGAAAACCACGTTAAAAACTCATTCAATCATTAAAAATACACTAAATTATTAATAACTAACCACAAGGTAAAATGAATGCATTTATTGAAAATTGGTAATATAATAGTTACAGAATATGTTATAAATGTATAAATATGGCTTGTAAATGAAAGGTTTGGATAACCAATACGATAAAATATCTAGGGCCCAACATCATGAACGTTAAGGTAAGGAGAAGGCCCCTAGGTAGGGGCGTGCCCACTCAATAGTGGCATCTGCCTGCCCATCGATAGGTCAGACCAGGGGTGCACCTGCCCATGGAGGTGCACCCACCTACCCATAAGCAGGTTGGCTTGGGAGCATTCAAAAAAGTTAGTGGATTGGCTCAAACATTGAAGGGGCGTCGTCCAAGTTAATTAACATTGATGAGATAACTATATATTCAAGAGGAGTGTTCAACTAAATGACAACCAAGGCAAGTTGCACGACACAAAAAATGTGTGAAGTTTGGGAAAACCGCAGTACTGAGGCAGCACAGGCAAGAAGTAGTGGCCTACATGCAGGAAGTAGTGGTCGAGGCTGAACTTGCGATATTGTAGATCTGAGGTTGCATGGGCAGGAAGTAGCGAGTTGTGTTGAAAATAACAACAGAAAATGATAAAAATAGAACCCAAAAATTCCATTTTAATTTGTCCTTGAATTAAACTGAGAATTAAAATCGGATTTTATTCCCATAACAACTTGTAATAGCTAACTATAGTGAGTTGACTTAGTTAACTTAGGAATTTTGTGTTGGAAGTCTTTTTGAAGTCATGTATATGTTCTTCCTATATTATGGGTGTCCAGGATGAGTTAAGTATGTGTAGTAATTAGTTAACTCAGATTACTGAGTTAAGTCCAGTTAAATTAGTTCCAAACTATTTGAGGAACTAATAGTGAGTTAATAGTCAGTTGATGCATTAGTGCACTCAACTAGTGCTACTCTAGTTAACTGAAGATTCCCTCATCAGAAACTCATGCATGTTGATTATGAGAAAGACCCAGTTGAGAATAGAGTGCAGGGAAAACATACTATTTGTTGTATAATTTTCTAATTTGTACTGATAGTGCATACAATTAGGAATTGATCCTTGAAGGGATTGTGCCGTTTTGGATGAGGAATTTCCCTATAAATACGGGCTAATTCTCTCAGGAATGGTCCAAAGAATTAGAAGCTTGATGGATTGTAAATTTGGCTAAGTTTTGGCCAATGGAAGTCATTAAGTGAAGGATAGGAGATACTTGTGCAGGTTAAGATCAAGGTTAAGCAGAGCATATTGTATTCATCTGAATTCTTTGACCAAGGGTGCATTGGAGTAGAGACTTGGAGAGCTTGTGAAGAGGCTAAGCTTTGGCCTTGAGTTTTCTTATGAGTTAGAGGTTGAATTTTGTTGAGTGTTGGGATTGTTCTAGAGAGAACACGCATTGTAATTTCATCTTGATTTTCCAAATTAATACAATACAGATAGTGGGGTTTTGAGCTATGGCTTTGCCCATATATTTATTGTGTTATGTGCCTTTGATTCTCTTCCTCTATTGATTATTGTTTGCTCAATGTTTATGGGGTTATGTTGTAAAGAGTAGAAGTAGATTCTTGTCTCTTGCTATAGCAAATTGCATTAGCTTGTGAATCTACAGGATTTTCTACATGGTATCGGAGCAAGATTGTTTTTTGGGCTGCGAGTTTGCAAAGAAGATATAAAGATTTTTTGTGATTTTTTTTAAGAAACAAATAGAATATTTGGATTATTTGCAAGAAAATATCCAAATTCAAAAAAAAAATCGGCAGAATCAAAGTTCGGATTAGGGAGATATCACTGATTTAAAATCAACTCTTTTTCTAGAAAATCCCATGATGATGGAATAGAGGAAGATATGGTGGACCTTTCTCTTCTTAGACTCCCAAAGAGTTGGCATAGTTATTAGGACTTTGTCAATATTTGGGAGAAGCTTCTAGACTGGGAATGACTGTGGTCAGATTTGATGCAGGAGGAGATCACGAGGAGCACTAGAGATGAGACCTCTTCCAAGGAAGTGGAAGAGGATTGTGCCTTAGCGAGTAAGGCAAAGTGGTCCAAGGGAAATAATTCCCAAGGCAAGGAGGGTGGAAATAATATGGACTTGACTAAAGTCAAGTGTTTTCACTGTCATGAGAATGGGCACTATGCCAAGAATTTCCCACAGAAGAAAGCAATCAAGAAAGAGTCGATAGTAGCGGCAATAGGTGAGGCTCTAGCTTCACAATTCAAACTTGATTTCACTCTCATTGCATGCAGGGTTGACACTGCCATGGGAGGTGCATGGTATCTTTACAACAGTGCTTCATTCCATATGATGGGGAATATAGATCTCTTTAGTGATTTTGAGGAGAAATACCTTAAGCAGAGCATAAAGTTTGGGGATGACGAGAGGTATAGAGCTAATGGGATCGGTACAATTACCTTTCAGAGGGAGTTTGGCTCCCCTCTTAGGATCACAAATGTTATGTATGTTCCAGGACTAAAGAAGAATCTTGTTTCAGTCACAGTATTGGAAGACCATGGATATGATGTTGTTTTTAGTAAGGGAAAGGCTTTCCTTAGACACATCGCCAGAGGACAGGTGAAACAGATCGGTGCATGGGTCAATAACCTATATGCTCTTGAGGTTCAATATGTATGCAAAGTCTTGACGAGCAAGGAAAAGGTTAGAGACTTTGTGGTTGAGAGGGAGAGTAAATTAACTCTCAACATGTAGCCCTAAAAGAAGCCTATGAAGCAGCTTAAGGAAGTTGTGGAGAAGCCACAACTAGAGAAGCTGAGAGAGGACTGAGTGGAGAGATCCACTCAAGTAGAATTAGAAGCTTGGTGGCTTGGAAATTTGGCTAAGTATTGGCTAAAGGAAGTCATCTAGTGGAGGATAGGAAATACTTGCGCAGGTTAAGCTAAGGTTGAGTAGAGCATATTGTATTCATTTGAATTCTTTGACCAAGGGCACAAGGAAATAAGAGGCTTGGAGAGTAGAGAAGAGGCTTGGATTTGGCTTAAGATTGCTTATGAGTTGAAGATTGATTTTACTAAGTGTTGGGATTGTTCTTGTGAGAACAAGCATTATATTATCATCTTGGATTTCTGATTAATGCAATACATATAGTGGGGTTTTGAGTTGTTGCTTTCCTCGGATATTTATTATGTTATGTGCCATTGATGTTCTTCCTCTTGTCGATTATTGTTTTGCTCGATCTTTATGTGCTTCCACTATAAAGAGTAGAAGTAGATTCTTGTCTCTTGTTTTAGTAGATTACACGAGCTTGTGAATCTACAGGTTAAATCTACATGGTATCAGAGCTAGATTTGTAGAGATTTTCTACATGGTATCAGAGCTAGATTTGTAGAGATTTTCTACATGGTATCAGAGCTAGATTTGTAGAAATTTTCTACATGGTATCAGAGCTGAAGACAATATAGAAGAGAAGAATTCAAATTTGTCCTCGCAAATTGAGGAGCCATATTTTTTTTGGTCACGAGTTTGTAGAGTAGCACTAATTTTCAGAAACAAATAGCAGATCTAGATTCCTTGTGAAAAAATACCCTATTAAAAAAAAATTGGCTGAATCGGAGTTCAGATGAGGGAGATATCATTGATTTAAAAATCAACTATTTTTCTAGAAAATTTCGTGATGGCGAGATAGATGAAACAGATTGGTGTGCTAGCCAAGAACCTGTATGCACTTAAGGTACAAGATGCATGCAAAGCCTTGAGGAGCAAGGCAAAGGTTAGAGACTTGGTGGTTGAGAGAGAGAGTAAATTACCTCTCAACATGCAGCCCCATAAGAAGTTGTCTCAGAAGCAGTCTCAGACAATTGTGGAGCAGCCACAATTGGAGAAGATGAGAGGAGACCGAATGGAAGCATCCAATCATACAGAGACCTCCAGTAGGGGGAAATTTCGAGCCAAGTGGGCATATGGATCACATGTAGCCATACCTCCAGGTGTGAGGTGGGGTGATTTGAAGTGATAGTCCCAAGAGGGATGAAATTGGGTAGGGCCCATTGAGTGCTTTTATCTCATGGATCATACCTTGCTACGAGAGCCCAAAGAACATAGTGGTGGAAGGAATAAGTGGGATTGATGCAGTCAAAGATCAAAGTGATAGAGGTTAGAGCAATAAGATATTGAAGAAGCGTAGAGAGGGTTGACAACAGTGTAGAAAGGCAGAGTCAACAGAAGCACATAGTTTTTAGTTGTCAGAGGCAATAGTCGTCAAAGACTTTGATGACAGAGGCATGATTCTAATTCAGGTTGGATTTTTTATTTTATATATATATATATATTATATATATATATATATATAATATATATATATATATATATATATATATATATATATATATATATATATATATATATATATATATATATATTATTTATTTATTTATTTGTAGTTGCTGGAGCAAAAACACTAGAGAGAAGTGTTGGATGCAAAACTTCCAAAGGTTCAGTATCGAGATCGAGTTGGATTCCTTTCTTGTTGAGAGGGAGTGTTGAAAATAACAACAAAAAATGATAAAAATAGAATCTAGAAATTCCAGTTTAATTTGTCCTTGAATTAAACTGAGAATTAGAATCGAATTTTATTCTGATAGCAACTTGTAATAGCTAACTAGAGTGAGTTGACTTAGTTAACTTAGGAATTTCGAGTTGGAGGTCTTTTTGAAGTCATGTATATGTTCTCCCTATATTATAGGGTTCCAGGATGAGTTAAGTATGAGTTGTAATTAGTTAACTCAGTTTACTGAGTTAAGTCCAGTTAAATTAGTTCAAAACTATTTGAGGAACTAATAGTGAGTTAACAGTCAGTTTATGCATTAGTGCACTCAACTAGTGCTACTCTAGTTAACTGGAGATTCCCTCATCAGAAACTCATGCATGTCGATTTTGAGAAAGACCAAGTTGAGACTAGAGTGCAGGGACATTGTACTATTTGTTGTATAGTTTTTTGAGTTTTACTGATAGTTCATGCAATTAAGAACTTATCCTTGAAGGGATTGCACAGTTTTGGATGAGGAATTTCCCATTAAATACGGGCTAATTCTTTCAGGAGCAGTGCAAAGAATTAGAAGCTTGATGGCTTGGAAATTTGGCTAAGTATTGGCCAAAGGAAGTCATCAAGTGGAGGATAAGAAAGACTTGTGTAGGTTAAGCTCAAGGTTGAGCAGAGCATATTGTATTCATCTGAATTCGTTGACCAAGGGTGCATTGGAATAGAGACTTGGAGAGCTTGTGAAGAGGCTAAGGTTTGGCCTTGAGCTTGCTTATGAGTTGGAGATTGAATTTACTGAGTGCTGAGATTGTTCAAGAGAAAACAAACATTGTAATTTCATCTTGATTTTCTGGATTAATACAATACAGATAGTGGGGTTTTGAGTTATGGCTTTCCCTAGATATTTATTGTGTTATGTGCCTTTGATTCTCTTCCTTTATTGATTATTGTTTGCTAGATGTTTATGGGCTTCCGCTGTAAAGAGTAGAAGTAGATTCTTCTCTCTTGCTTTAGAAAATTGCATTAGCTTGTGAATCTACAGGATTTTCTATAGGTTGTGCCCATGCACCCGCCCAGGGCGGGTAAGGTTGGGCAAAGTGTTGTTTAGGTATTTTCTGCAACTGGTTGTAAGGAACATTGTCTTTGTATTATAAACAGGGTCGACGAGTTTTTTGGCTTGGTCCAGGCAACTGCCACACCTTTATTAAAATTTGTATTATATTACAGAAGTGTTCATAAACGATTGTGGAAAACTACTTGGGGAGTTTCCCCCTCCCTTCATAAAATTGTGTTATTTGTTATTTATTGGTGCACATTGATGGTTAATGGTTATCACATTGTTTATAAAGTAAATGATAAGGAAGTTAAGTGAAGTGAATGAACTATAATTCCATTATATATTTGAAGAACACTTGAAAGAAAAGTAGACTAAGTGTTGGGCATAGGCGTAGTCTCGATGACATTAGCTTAAGAAGAAGAAGTGAAATAGTTGGTTGACATGTGAAGGTCCCACTGGATAGGTCACCTTGGAAGGGTATCCCCGGAAGATACAAAGGCAACAAAAAGTTTGAAAGTCTCAGATGACAAAGCGTTAAGGTGAGTCAGCAAGGACAAGATGGACAAATGGGAATGAGACACATGGCATTGTTTGATTAACTTGCATAGATGACGTAATAGACATAGTGGCATGATGACATCATCATGACATCAACAATAACACAACAATTATGAGGGTGTGACATGTTGCATGGAAATTCAACATTTTCAGGTACCCAAGTGGGCCAAAAATGAGTGACACATGGCACCACTTAGTGAGTGACACAATGCACCTTTGCAGAGGTGGAAGACAACTGGCATCACGTGTGGAAAGAAACTTTCCCCAAAGGTTATGTGATTGGTCTAGGTATCCGAAGAGTGGTCCCATACATACACATTACCCTAGAGGCAGAGCAACGAAAGATTTCAAAGGTGTGCATTTTAGTTTTCTTCGGGTTGACGAGTCCTCGATATAAGCTAGAACATAAGTCACATATGGAGCATAAGCGTGGACCAATAATGAGAGCGCACGTGGAGAGGCAGTCTCATTGCGACACTTAATCATGGAGAAGCAGACTCGAAATAAATCACAAGGCTCTCATGTTAGTTCTCTTAGGGATGACAAGGTTCTAGGACAGAATAAAGTACATGTGGCATATACAGTTGGAGAGGAAGACAAATGAAAATGGCTCAATTGGCAAGGTGGGTCCTCATGGGACACATCACCCCAGAAGAAACTGTCACCCATAAGAAACAATCTCAAGAGTGTTTGAATGGTGCACATGTAAGAAATTCCAAGGAATTAACTCTGAGAATATGTGGTAGACAAGAAATCTATATGGAAATATGATTGGTCCAAGTGTCAGGCAGATGGTCCCTAGGAGCACATCACCCTGGAAGAAACTTGTCGAAAGTTTCAGGAGAGTTTTTGCTGAGAAATAAAAGTTGGGGACTAGTACTTAGTAGTAGGACGTGGTTTTGTTCAACTGAGAGGGCAAAAGTTTTGTGAACTATAGTTAAGCCCAAGGAGATTAGAAAATAGAGGGGCCTAATGGAGGGTATAAGTGGAAATTCTACATTAAAGCGCTTTGGGCCTATGTTAAGGACTTTTCACATGAACGGGTCGACAACTCGGTAATTTGGAATAATGTGCCATAATTGAAAAAATCAACCAAACCAGCGAAGCACTTGAGTTTTGTAAACGAAGGAATGAATGAGTTGGAATCTTAGATGGTGGAATGGACATATTTGGAGGTGGATTTAGCAAATTGGTTAAATTTGGAGTTAGCACAATTTAGAAGAAACACTGCTAAAACCTGTAAAATTTCTAGAATTGCATAATTAAGCGGTTTAACTCAGGTTTTCTTAAAGAGACAAGTAATCGGAGTTCAAATACTTATTGTGCACATCAATAGGAAATTTCAGAAGCATAAAAAAAAAAGTTAACAAGATCAAAACCTTTGATGAGTGAAATGTAAGCACAAGTTAACTAGAGCTCAAGAACTAAAAATATCAGTCCTAATTCTATATAAGCAGAATCAAATTTGCAAGATGGTTCTTGTTGAAGAAAAAGGTTCATGGATTGATGTTGCTAGTGTCTATGGTGGATTGATTAGTGAACAAATATTGTTGAAGGTGATTTTATGGTGTTTGTGATGAGTGAATTAGGTGAGAAAATTAGTTGTGTTTTGAAAGCAAGTGGCCTTCATGATTTGAGTTCAAAAATTGTATGAAAGGATAGTCAAGGAGGTCAAGTAAGTAGCATCTTGCAAATTAGGGGTTGTAACTCCTTCTAGTAGTGGCTAGTAAATAGTTAGGGGTTGTAGCTCCTTTTAATGGTAGCTAATAAACTAGGGCTTGTAGCTCTTTTCAGTTGTAGTTGATAAATTAAGGAGTAGTAGCTTCCTTCTGGTTGTAGCCATAAAACTTTGTAACAACAAGTAGAGGTTTTCCTTTGTGAAGTAAACTGAATAAAAGTGTGAAGAACTTATGTGTTCTCTTTGTGCTTCTAATGATTGATTCTTATCATGCTGATATGAATTATTGATGAAGTATTTATTGATGTCCTATTAATATTTACTAGTGAAAGAAAATATTAAAATTCCTACAATAATGATTCACCCCCTATCTTGGTTTCTAATAACTAATATTAGAGCCATCAGTTTACTTTAGGATTAACTTAACAATTGGAAGAAATATTAAGGAAATGGAAAACCAGGAAGGAGGATACACCAATAGGGAAACAATTTTCAATGGAACAAACTATGTGTTTTGGAAAGTCAATATGAAAACTTATATTCAATCACTTGGAGCTAATGTGTGGGATGCAATGGAAGAAGAATACCAAAATCCTCTGTAACAACCCTGGTTAAAATCTCGTGTAAAAATATATCAGGCCACGATGATAGGACATGTATTCCAAGCTGAATGGTGGGGGAAACATCCTAATGAGTGTTGATTCAGTTTATTATGGATAAAGGAAACTGGCAAAGGCAATGGATAGGGCTTTGGAAAGGCATGAGGCATTAATTGGCATTTATTTATAAAAATAATGGAAATTAGGAGAAAAGGAAGGTGAAAGGTCACATGTTTCATGTGAGGGGGAAATTGAAGGAAAATAATGGAAAATAAAGAAAATAGAGGCCTCATTAACAAAAAGGATTCTGAGGATCAGTGGGCAAGCTTGGTTAGTGAAGACTTGATCAATTCAGTTTTGGAGCTCTCTCATTATTCTCCCTCTCTCTCTCTCTCTCTCTCGTATTCTTAGAGACTTAGAGTTTTCTTTGAGCACTCTTGGAGGATGTGGCATATTTGGATGCTTGGAGAAAGAAAGCAAAGGAAGAGCAGGAAAGCGCAAGAGGGCATTGGTATCAACAACTACACCAGGTTTTCTTGCAGGTATCGAGTTGCATGTATGATTTCTTCACTATTTTTGGCATGCATGGCACATGCATGTGGTTTCTAGGTCATAATCTGTCACTAGCATGGAGGATTGCCAGGATTGATAGTGGATTTTCTTAGCCTTGCCATTTTCTAGATAGCCATGGAGATTGTGGGTTTATTTCCTTGTTTTGTTTTGGTTGGTTCTCATGTTTCCTTAGCTTGGGTTGATTTATTAGTTCTTGGAAGCCTTGGTTGGACAAACGCTCTGGAAGCCCTGTAACGGTTTGGGTTGAGTTACTAGTCCTGGAAGCCCTGGTTGGAAAAACACTCTGGAATCCCTATAACAACTTGGGTTGAGTTATTATTCCTGAAAGCCTTGGTTGGACAAATGCTCTCGAAGCCCTTAGTGGGTTAAGTTACTAGTCTTGGAAGCCTTGGTTGGACAAACGCTCTGGAAGCCCGACAACAGTTGTGGGTTGAGTTAATAATCTTGGAAGCCTTGGTTGGATAAATGCTCTGGAACCCAACAGTAGCCGTGGGTTGATTTACTAGTCTTGGGAGTCGGGTTGGAACAAATGCTCTGGAGCCCTGGAAGGCTGGGATAGAGACCGATTTGATGATGGTTTTGGTGCTGTCCAACCATGAGGTAGAATAATTGTTTGATGGGTTGAGGTGGATGTCCTCTGGAAGCCTTGGATCGTTTTTGATTGATGTGTTCTATGAGATCCCACATTCATTCTTGGAGTAGCATGAGGGTGAATGGCTAAAGAGAGATTTGGCTCAGCCATTCTACGGTCAGGTGGAACGTGGAAGTTCCATCCTGGATTTGGATTTTGCATCAGTAAGGAAATGTTATTTCTCCTTATATCTCTATGAGTATTATGATGGATTATATGTGGTTTATATGGTTGTGATTTCATTGGTATTTCTATCCCTATTATGTTGATATTTACATGTTTTATGATGACTGCCATGAGTGGCTGTCATCATGTTCTTACTTGTTATTGAATGATAAATGTATCTATGACCTAATGGATGAAATGACAAATACTGTGATAAGGATACAATGCTTCCTAGTGAATCTCAAATAAGTATGATATCCCTACACTTAATTATGTTGTTTACACCTATAGGTTTCATGTCAATGATATGTTTAATGAAATGCCTGTCATGGCTAGTAGGGGTCTGGTTAAGGTCTTGATCAACTATTTACTTTTGCAGCATTGTTTCCCTATATTTTACTTGATTATGAGCTTTCATTCCATTTTGGGCAATGGCCTGGGCTATGGGCCTTAAAAAGCGGCTTAAATCCTAGGGTCATTGGCACAAAACTTGCAATTTTGGTCCATAGTCACTTGCAGGTAGGCCTATGAGAGCGAATTTAGGTCTTTGGTCGCCCTCTTGCCCATATAATGAGAGTGGCTATGGCCTAAGGGGTAGAGAACATAAGTGGGATGCAGGGACATGTTGTTTGAGTGGTTAACTTATCTCTTGAGGGTTCTATTGATGGTGTTGGATGACTGTGTGTGATATTTGGTTGATTCCACTTCCTTAAGGTCACATAGGAGGTCGAATCTGATCATAGTAGCCTCTCGTCTCATGTTTACCCTATTTGGCATGGTTACTTGGGTGGATGTGGGAGGAGGGTGTTATAACCTCAAGCCTTGATTACTAGAGGTCATAATATGGAATTTACATGTGATGCTAAAGCTATGGATGGCCTGCTTGCTGGCCTACCTGAATAAGAACTAGTTAAGGTCCTGGACTGCTCTACTGTAAGCCAAACTTCACAGTTTTAGAATGCAATTCAAATCTTTGAAGATGCATGATGATGAAAATATTGCTAAATACTTTCTTAGAGTTGATGAGGTTGTGAATACTATAAGATGACTTGATGAAAAAGTTACAAGAGCCCGTATTAGTTCAAAAGATGTTGAGATCTCTCATTGAGAAGTTTAATCCGAAGGTTTTAGCCATTAAGGAGATGCCTGGACTCAAGTCTCTCACTTTGGATCAATTACTTGGCACACTTACTGCTTATGAGATGAGAATTTATACTGGTAAGCCAACAACAAAGGAGTTAGCCTTCAAAGTAGATAAGAAGCCCAAAACAGAACATGATGATTCATGTTGCGAATCAGATGAAGATGAATCTAAGTTTGTGAGGAAGCTTAAGAGAGACTCAATAAAGTACAAAGGTAAGCTACCTTTTAAGTGCTTTAACTTCGGTAAAGTTGGACACTATGCTTACAAGTGTTCTAAAAAGAAGAAGAAAGAATATTACCTTAAAGAGAAGTTTAGAAAAGTGCAAAAGGATAAAAAGAAGGCTAAAAAGAAAAGATTCTACACCCAAGATTCCAACTCCTCGGAAAGTGAAGGCAACCAATATTTAGATGAGGTTAGAGATAATAAAGTCCAAAGGAATTTATGCTCATGGAAATAGATAATCTAGAAGTAGATGTTATTAATTTTGATGAAGAGGAGGCTAAAGTTGATTTAGAAGGAGAGATGGTTAGTGCTCTTGATGAGATACAGAGGTTGACAATGAAAAAAAAACCTAGAAGGAATGGATGACTAAAGACAAAGTTGAACTTATAGAACCTTTGCTCCTCCAAATTGAAGAAGGAAAGAAGGTTCAAGAAACTCTAAATCAATAATGCAATGAGAAAATTCAAGCATGTGAAAGGCTTGAAGGATAAATTGTTTTGCTAATGAAAGATATAGAAAAGGGAAAAACCCAGTTGATATTTAATGAATTTGTTCGAAAGGGGACTGAAAGTTTGAGTTTCTTGAAGCACATAGTGTCTCCAACAACAAATTTGTTCTTGGATATGAGGCTGAGTCAATCTTAACAACTGATTTAAAGGGAAATAAGGTGATTACCTTCGTGCAAGAAACAAAAAATGGAGACAACACAACAACAAAAGGAGATCCACTGCAACAACTTAGAGGAAAAGGGACCACACAATCTAATATACAAACAAAGGCAAATAAAGTGTTATAAAACAATGATAGGAATTCTATTAAGCAAAACCAAACCAATGCAGCTCAACAAATCTTCAGAAATTGGCTTTCTCCTTGGTATGAAGGAGTTTTTCAGACAACTGTTTTACATGCACAAATTATGGGCATGTTTACGGTGCTAGAAATCTGTCAACCAAGGGGGTCTCCCTGATGTGAAGTCCCAATTAGACCTCACACCATTATGAATAGAAGCCCCATCTGGAGTATCGTCCTGGTTGCCATATATTCTTATAGATTTTCCTTGGCTTTAACTATCAGTAAGAGAGAGGAACACATGTGTTCCTTTGAAAACATGTAAGTGTGCCCGGTGAGTGTTTGGTTGTAGATGTGTCAAGGTTATTCTACTGTGGAGGGAAAATAAAGTGAGCCTATAAGAGAGAGGTAATAGTACCACTATGGTAGAAACACACACAAAGGAGAGATATCTACCTAACATCCAGTGGAATAGTCCACAAATATGCGACAAACATTGCAAACAATACAACACATTCTTAATATCATAAGCACTAAAATAACCGAAATGGTTCAACTATTTTAGTATAGGTGAAAACAAACATGAATCATAAACATTCACAAAACAATATTACAAACATTCGTAATCCGTGTATGAAGAACGTGCTGGTGATCAGGGTTCATATATTAAGTAAAAGTCTCAGGACACATGTATACAACGAACACCACTAGCTCCAATAGTGGAGCGTTGGAGCCACTCCTTGCTCCCCAAAAGAACTAGCTTGTCTCTCTGATGCCTTGCGGGAGGAGCCAAGATGAAAATTCCTTTTCTCATACAATGAGGTTGTATATATAACCAATGGGGTGATGTTTCACCTCCTCATGAATCTTTGACTACCCTCATGATTGTTTGAATTCCTATGACTTTTCGACTTTACATGACTCTTTGTCTTCTATACATATCCTTTGGGCTTCAACTTTACAATACATTTTCGAATAAGAAATTACATAATCTACAAGAATGATGTGGCATATGACAACTCATGACATGCCATGACACCGTTGGCATGGAATTCTTGATGATATGGAAATGTCAAGCCATTCTTCTTGCTCCTTGCTATGTGTCTTCTTGGGAATGCTCTTCTGTCCACCTCCATATGGATTATAGGTAAGGAGTCTTCAGTGATATCAAGTCTTGAGTTGTGAACACAAATTGATGTCATTTTGCTTTCTCTTGATTGAATAACTTTCATAATCAACTACAAATATGTCTTCCAACATGTTTCCCTTATCCATCTCCTTCTTCATCATCCTGTCATGGTATGATAATGCTTCACTCATGTTAAGATGACATGAGTCTGATAAACCCGATAGTTTTAGATGCTACATGTTGATTCATTGACTGAGCCAGAACTGGATGGCAAGGTGAGGGAGAGGCTCAGTGACTATGAAATTGCACATCTCAGGTAGTCAGAGGTGAATCTTGAGCATTCAGACTATGCAATGCATAATTTAGGCTAGACTGAGCAAGAAAATTACTCAGTTTTGGAGCTCAGTGAGACAGACTGAAGGGTTGAGCATTAATTCTGCTTACTACACAGTTCTAGAAGGTAGAGCAGGCCAGGTGATTGCACAATTACACAGCTCATGAGCTTAAGGGTTGGACTTGAGGCCAGAGACTGCACAATGCGTAGTTGAGGATAGATTGGAGGGATGAATTGTGGAGCTTTGGAAGCTAAGGTTCGGGCTTGAGCAAAAAAACTGTAAAGTGCGCAGTCTTGGGAGGCAAGAACTTTGCATTGCACAGTGTCAAGAGGTAGGGTTGTAGCTAGCACAATTCATATTTCAGGAGAGCCGTATGAGGCTAAGTTGCTTGGTCAAAGAGCTTTCAAGATTTGACTAAGTGTGGGATCGATGAAGTTGATGTGAACAATGATAAGACTCGACTATGATCACACACTTAGAAAACTTAATGATACAACAACCTAGATCATCGAGGACACATGAACAACACACTCCCTTTAGTTAGTGTTCATGTAGTTTCAGTTTTCAAATGTACTCTTTCATGTGGTTGATAAGTCTGAGGTCAAATAGTTATATTTTCAAATATTTGACATGTCTTTTTATTGTCAAATGAGTCTTCAGTCATGTCCTAGGTGTCATTACTACTCCCTTCATTTTCAAGGTCATAAAATGTCATCACGGTCATATCATCATTCCTTGTGACAGGTCATCAAATGAGTGTCTTGGTCATGAAATCATAAACATGCATACTTTAAAGGGTTCAGAGTTCCCAATCATGGTTTAAGATATGCATTTGGTGTCATCATTAGATCATGTCATCAAAAGTCATATAGGGAGTCTTGTCATCACCACAGTAACCATCATGGGAGTTAGTAATTAGGGAAAAGTTTTCAAAGGTACATTTGCACCACATGGATATGTAACTTTTCCAAAGAGAGCAATAAAGTTGCAGTACACTACCTCATCATGTCATTTCTCAAAGGTACATGTGATGTCACACCATCACCAAAGAAAAAAACCGACTTTCAAGAAATAAAAATAGCATTCAAGCGTTAAAATACTTCATTTCATCCTCCAATATCTCTTCTCCAACATTGTGACTCATCTCAACCATCAGAGCCTTCATTTTGTGTCACCCAAACCCTTGCCATCAAGGTTGCTGCACTTCTGCAATGTTTCGTTGTGTTTTTAATAACCAACTTAAAACTTGTATTTTGAACAAATGGGAAAGTATTTTTGAAAAATGGAGGAGTTTTTCTCTTATAACATACCTAAAAGAAAACCTTGTCTCAGTTTTGCAAAATTTTTTATGGTTAGAGAGATATTTCTCCATATTTGAGCCCTATTTTTGCATAAAACCAAGAAATTTGACCCTACAGAAAAGCAGCGTGGCCATGCTTGCGCTTTTGCTCAGAGGCTTCAAATGAGAATGGAAAGTATTTATAGGTGTATATTGACCAGTATATCTAAGAAATCCACTTTTTCTCTCATGTCAGCTCATGGATTTGCAGGAAAAGGTCGAAAACCATCAATTTTTCACACTTCCGCCACTGTTTTGAGGCACACGTTGCACTTCTAGAGTAGTTTTGGTAGAATGAGTTTTGAGGTGCCTTGGAGGTGAGATTTATCTAATTTTAAGCTTCATAGACCTATTGGAAATTTTCATACAACTTTACCAACCTTCATCTAGCTTAGAGATCAACCAAAGTCATCCAAACACTCAGTCAAAGCATGCTACGCTTCTGTGGATTTCACTGCGCTTCTGTGGAGAAAACCCTGTTTTCGAGTTTTCATGGTCAAAGTCTATTTTGGTTAGTGTAAATAATATTATAATGATTTTTACATGATTTAATTAAGTTTCCTAGTGATGGTAAGGGTAAATCTCATTGTAATCAATGCTTTCAAAGTCAACTAAGTCAGTTAGTGTAAAAAGGGAGTTGGTTTCTAACCTCCCTAGTTTTTGGCATGGTTAGAGATTTTGATGTAATTAGTTCCTATGATGATGGATTCGACTCCTGAGAGGGGGAATGTAGTTTCTCATCTATATGAAGCCTAATTTAAGTCAAAACAAGGGTTGAATACTTGGTAATCATAGTGTGGAGCTAGTGTACACCATTCTACAGTGATATTAAAGACAATTGCAATTACAATCTTGGGATTCATGCTTATTGACAATGTTTCTTCTTAGTTTTATCATCAATTTCAATGTTTATTTCTCCTTGCAACCATATGTATGCTTTCATGTGATCATCTCATTAGTTTTTAAGCAGAATTCACAAGTTTTATGCTCTGTTTTGATGAGATCTTCATGTTTGTGTTCCATTTCTTTTGATGAATGAATTCATAGTCATATGCTCATTTTGATCCTCCATTTCAACCCTATACCACAATGAAAACCCAAATATGTCACTAAATATACCTACCTTGCCTCATTTTCATCCCTATGATTGATCGTTCGAAACCCTGACCTAGTTTCTAGATCTATGACCTTGATCCAGCAAAACCCATCTCAAAACCCTAATGAGTTGAATACCTAGCCTAAGATCTATTTTTCTCTCCAGTCATTTCATTGGCTTTGAGATTCTAGAGAGATTCCTCTATGATTTGGTAGGGCTACTTACCAAGTCCAAAGTTGGTTTGAGGTTACCTCCTTGGCTTCCTTTCTTAGCCTTGGGAAACTAAGGAGTGATAACATTTTTGGCGTCGTTGCCAAGGAACGAAAGGTCACATTTTACCTAGGTGTGAACGACAAGGATCATATATGATTGTTGATGGTGGACAACAATTAGGCATAGTAAAGTTTGAATTACCCACCTGGCGACTCCAAGAATTCAAAACAGATTTACAGCAGTGCAAATTTCATCAAAGAAAGATGGGAAAACAATGCGTGAGAGTCAGGTACTTGAACCTGAAACTTTTGCAGGATATAATCTTCTATTGTATTAATTGCCTCATGTTCTTTCTGGAGTATATTAAAGGGATTTTCTTTTATCTGTTAAACCTAAATGTAGACTGTAAATATGCACATGAGTCCTCTTTGAGAGATATACATTATTCTCATGAAGTTGCAATTGTATCTCCTGTTTGTACTAGTTGTCTTGAACAAAATCCTAACGTCAATCATAGCCAAACTAATGCAACACCCCCTCATATCTCAGTCATGTTTGCTTCTCGGTATGCCCCATTAAAATTGTTAGCCCCTTTGCATGAGTTACCACAGAGTTATGCTTAGAGATTGCACAAATTTCATAGCACAGGTAAGATTACAACCACGCATCATGTAAGTAGAGTTGTTGATTTTATGGATTTTCAGGAGGTTGATTATGAGGATGCGAAATTAAGGTTTTTTTCTCAATGCCTTATGGTAGAAGTCAGGACATGGTATAAAATTCTGGCAGCTGGAAGTATTTCCTCTTTCCAACAGTTTGAACATATTTTCCTCAGCAAATGGGAGGTCAAGGTGAACCCTTTCCATATCATGGACGAGTATAAGAACCTAAAGAGATAGTCGAACGAATCATTCCACGAATTTTCTACGCGTTTCAACAGAGTTTACAATGCCATACCCGTAGATATAAAACCTCCCCCAGGATTAGCTATGCTACATTATAAGGATGGTTTTGAAGCTGAGATTACTTATTAGCTTAGAGAGAGGAATCTTGCTACTTTGGAGGACATGCAAAAAGTCGTGGTTGATATGGAAGCCAATATGATGATAAGAAGGACCAAAATGGAAGCTGAAAGGAGAAAAGCGGTTAAGAATATTTCTCCATTGCTAGACTATACGCTGGATGCAGTGATAGAAACTATGGAAAGGTTAATGCAAACATTTTCCTTGCAAGATAAACCTGTTGTTAGAAGGCAACAAAGAAAACCTCCTTTCCAAACACAATTGGCGAAAGGAGGAGAGGTTTGTTATTTGCCTCATCATGATATGGACACTGATTGTTTCATTTTTTAATTTGAAGATAGTCATGAAAAGGAATCAACACTATGCACTCAGCAAGAGGATGCTAAAATTCAGTAGTTTAAGGAAGGCAGTCAACTTGCACATGTGGTTTATGACAACAAAGAGAAATTTGATGAAAGTTTTAAATAAGGTAAGCAATCTTACAGCTTTGACAATGAACACAAAGAGAGTGATAAATTTTCTAACTGTAACTCTTTACCTTTATGCTATGTTGCATTTGAATTGATAAATGAAAACTATAAGCTCACCAAAGTAGAGAAGCAGTATGAAGCTAGTTTAAATGGAAACAACTTTCTATTGTTTGTGATATTTCTATTTTTTGTTGTATGGAGGACTCACCCAATCTACAAATGTAGTCATTGATTCAAGAGCCTGTAGTTACCTCATAACCCATATACAATGAGTTTTAGCAACCCTCGTTGACTTTAAATGATTCAATGGCTAATTATTTGGATGAGTTTTGCAGTCAGAGTGGTCCTCCTTTGGTTGTTTGTGAGCCTGAAACCAGGGGTAAGGGAGATTTAGTTTAGCAAAAAACATTGTTGTCTTTACCATCAGTAGTCTCATCACATTCATCACAAAGCTCATCTGAAAATTTGCAGTCATATGAGGACAATTACAAGTTAGAATTGTATGAGAGTAAGGATGAAAATGAAGGTTTATATTCATGGTATAAAGACCACCTAGAGCAGAATTACAATATGTTGGATGAGCTAAACCTTAGTGCACATTTGTTTGAAGACCCTATTGCCAATTTGTTGCAGCAATATGTGAAGATGACTTTTCTTGTATTTATGGATCATGAGCACATGTTCAATGGACACTTTGAGTTGCTTATCTTTTGTTTTTTCTACTTGCTCAAGGAAAGTGTGAGCAAGATTCAAGTAAGTAGCCATTTTTTAGATTGGTTACACTGGAGGGATCATTT
The DNA here is from genome assembly GCA_000404065.3 of Pinus taeda. Lineage (NCBI taxonomy): Eukaryota > Viridiplantae > Streptophyta > Pinopsida > Pinales > Pinaceae > Pinus > Pinus taeda. The sequence continues at coordinate 296,089 of APFE030489430.1, forward strand.
CACATGATTGTATATATATCTTCAGTAGTTGGGCAGTTATCATCAGGATTTGAAGCCCGAAGTGAAGGCCCTAAGATCATGATGGTCTGTTGCCATAAGTAAGTTTAGTTAGTAGTCAATTTGTTGAGTCAAGTCAAGTCAATTTTTGTTTTTCTCAGTTTAGTTAGTCAATCATTTGAGTGTCAAGTTGTATATGAATCCATTACCCAATGGATAAGGTTACATGGTATATGGTGTTCTTAACACCTCCTAAAGGAGATGCCATCCCCAGTTGGAGCCAATGTTAGTGTTCACGTAGTTTCAGTGATCAAATGTACTCTTTCATGTGGTTGATAAGGTCTTAGGTCAAATTTTTATATTTTAAAATAAATTTTGACATGTATTTTTATTGTCAAATGAGTCTTGAGTAATTTCCTAGGTGCCATTACTACTCCCTCCATTTTCAAGGTCATAAAATGCCATCATGGTCATATCATCATTCCTTGTGATAGGTCATCAAATGAGTGTCTTGGTAATCATTTTGGTCATCAAATCATAAACATGCATACTTTAATGGGTTCAAAGTTCCAAATCATGGTCTAAGATATGTAGTTGGTGTCATCATTAGATCATTCATCAAAAGTCATGTAGGGAGTCATGTCATCACCATAGTCACCATTATGGGAGTTAGTAATTAGGGAAAAGTTTTCAAAGGTACATTTGTGCCGCATGGAGATGTAAATTTTTCGAAAAGAGCAATAAAGTTGCAGTACACTAACTCATCATGTCATTTCTCAAAGGTACATGTGATGTCACACCATCACCAAAGCAAAAAGCCAACTTTCAAGCAATACAAATACCATTCAAGCATTCAAAGACTTCATTTCATCCTCCAAGATCTCTTCTCCACCATTGTGACTCATCTTGGCCATCAGAGCCTTCATTTTGCATCACCCAAACCCTTACTATCAAGGTCGCTGCACTTCTGCCAGTTTTCGCTACGTTTTTAGTGACTAACTTCAAACTTGGATTCTGAGCAAATGGGAAAGTATTTTGGAAAAATGGAGGATGTTTTTGTTCATAACATATCTAAAAACAAAAAACTCTCTCAGTTTTGTAATTTTTTATTTTATTTTTTATTTTTATTTTTATATATATAATTATTATTATATTATATATTTTTTATTTTTTATTTTATTTTTTTTTATTTTTATTTTATTTTTTATTTATTATTTATTTATTTATTTATTATTTTATTTATTTATTTATTTATTTTATTTTATTTATTTATTTTTTATTTTATTTATTTTATTTTATTTATTTATTATTATTATTTATTTTTTTTAATTTATTATTATTAATTATATTATTATTATTATTTTTTTTTTTTTTTTATTTTATTATTTATTATTTTTTATTATTATTTATTTTTTTTTTTTTTTTTTTTTTTTTTTTTTTTATTTTATTTTATTTTATTTATTTATTTTATTTTATTTATTTTATTTTATTTTATTTTTTATTTATATTATTTTTTATTTTATTTATTTTTTTTTTTTTATTTATTTATTTTTTTATTTTTTTTTTTTTTTTTTTTTTTTTTTTTTTTTTTTTTTTATGGTTAGATATATATTTCTCCATCTTTAAGCCTTATGTTTGCAGAAAACCCAAAAATTTGACCCTTGAGAAACGTAGCATGGTCACATTGCGCTTTTGCTAAGAGGCTTCAAATAATGAATGGAGAGTATGTACATGTGTATATTGACCACTAATCCACTTGGTGTGTCAGCTCATGTATTTTTAGGAAAAGGTCGAAAACCATAAGTTTTTCACACATCTGCCATTGTTTTGAGGCACACACCACGCTTATGGAGTAGTTTTGGTAGAATGAGTTCTAAGGTGCCATGGAGGTGAGTTTTTTCTGATTTGAAGCTTCATAGTCCTAGTGGACATTCTTAGATATCTTTACCAACCTTCATCTAAGCTCAAAGATAAACCAAATTCATCAAAACACTCACTCAAAGCATGCTATGCTTCTATGGATTTCCCTGCGCTTCTGTGGAGAAAACCCTGTTTTCGAGTTTTCATGGTCAAAGTCAACTTTTCTTGATGTAATTAATCTTTTAATGATTTTTACATGATGTAATTAACTGTCCTAGTGATGGTATGAGTAAATTTCATTGTAAGAAATTCTTTCAAAGTCAACTAAATTATTTAGTGCAAAAAGGCAGTTGGTTTCTAACCTCCCTAATTTTTGGCATGGTTAGAGATTTTGATATAATTAGTTCCTACGATGATGGATTCGACCCTTGAGAGGGGGAATTTGGTTTCTCATCTATATTAATCTTGATTGAAGTCAAAACAAGGGTTGGATACTTGGTAATCATAGTGTGGAGCTAGTGTACACCATTTTACAGTGATATTAAAGACAATTGCAACAATAATCTTGGGATTCCTGTGGTATGCTTATTGACAATGTTTCTTCTTAGTTTTATCATCAATTTGAATGTTTATTTCTCCTTGCAATCATATGTATGCTTTCATGTGATCATCTCATTAGTTTTTAAGTATAATTCAGAAGTTTTATGCTATGTTTTGATGAGATCTTCATGTTTGTGTTCCATTTCTTCTCATGAATGAATTAATAGTCATATGCTCATTTTGATCCTTCATTTTTCAACCCTATACCACAATGAAAACCCAAATATGTCACTAAACATACCTACCTTGCCTCATTTTTATCCTTGCAATTGATCATTCAAAACCCTGACTTAGTTCCTAGATCTACGACCTTGATCCAACAAACTCCATTTCAAAACCCTAATGAGATGAATACCTAGCCTAAGATCTATTTTTCTCTCCAGTCACTTCATTAGCTGTGAGATTGAAAAGAGAGCCATCTCTAATTTGGTAGGGCTAGTTACCAAGTCCAAAGTTGGTCTGAGGTTACCTCCTTGGCTTCCTTTCTTAGCCTTGGGAAACTAAGGAGTGCTAACACTTTCAATGCGACAACTTTCCAACGACTCATGATAAGTGCAACACTAAAGATACACTTTGCGATGACCGTGATGATGCTTGGGCGACAATGCTTACAACTTCTGAAATGAGTGCGAAAAATGTTAATATGGTACGATCAAATCATTTGAACAAAGGTAACTCATTGAAACTACCAAAACAAGCTCATATACATTGTGTGACACTTAACATGCGAAAATACGACATTGTGTTTTCTTGAAAAATGAACCAAAACACTTGCAGAAAACACATGCAGTGGATTTCAATGTTTGTGATGACAATATGGAAGACCAAGGTAGGCTCTGAAATTTGGTGTAGGCGAAAATTTGGGAGGGTGTTGTAGTTGTGACAACACTTGGCGACACACTGGTAGAATTACAACGTCTTTGTCTTGGTTGACTATTCTATGTAGTGTCTCAGTTCTTTAGGGAGTATTGATTCATCATGCAGATTACTTTGGCTTCCTCACTTATCCTGTGAATAAACATGGTCCCCTTTGTGTTCTCTCGGTTGAACACAATCATAATATTCAACAATATCAGAATGTTTCTAATTAGAAAGAGTCGTGTATTTTGCGAGCTTTATATTTTCAGAGTATAGTTTTTCATCTCCGGTGTTGCTCCGCTACTAGCAGGTCTGGATAGTACCCCGACAGAGTCACTACAGGAACATAAACATTGCTTCACTGCCAGCGAGCCTGGACAATACCCCGATGAATATTCTTCCTTCACATCTTTGCGCAGGAAGCCTTTCTCTTCTTTCACCTTTATTTACATATTTAAAGAGAACTGTGCATAAACACTTATTCATTTATGGGCAGAAGAGGAATCCCGATTTATTTAGAGTAGAAGAGGTTGTTCCTTCAGAGAAGCATACAAAGACCTATGGTTTAGGTTTGTGTGTTTGAGTTTTTCCCCTTTACCCCCTCTATTGATTGGATAAGCGTGAAAACACCGAAACATAAAGAACCTAGTGCAGACATAAGGTTTCTAGGAATAGACACATGTACCATGGTTCAACCAAAACTCTCCTTACAAACATATTGTATTTTCCATCATCAACTAAAAGATATATCCAACATAAAGAAGGAGGACTGAAGGTTAGCGAAATGTTGCAGTGTCACATAGTCCTTTTCTATTCTACCACATTGCCTTTTGAGCCGAAATGGGTCACCCTTCATGCAAATTATCATTAACATAACATAAAAGAAAAACTTGACACAACCAGAAAGCAAAACCAAATCACAAGCAAAAGGAGGCTAAACCAAACATGATGCAAGACAAAAGTAGGAAAACACAAGAAATATAAAGGAGGACAAGTGAAAGATGATTGCAAGAGAGGAGAAACTAGAATGCAACTAATCTTACTCCTAACCTAAATAATTAGAAGGTCAGGGTCAAGTGTAATGAAATTTCCAGTGAAGCCACCATTGTTGCTCCTGACTTGCATACACAAAGATATAAGCAATTAAAATAGATAAAAAATATTGTGCCACAGAAAAGATAAGAGATTGAAAAACTTGCACAACAAATATAAGGTCTTGCCTGTTAGTAGAGATACAGGCCATAGACACTACTTCTAGCTAGTTCACATTCTTACCTCTTTGATTACCATTATAAGCAGACAAACCATGAAAGCTTCTTGTGATGGGACCTTTGCCCTTGTTGCTCGATTATAAGCGATTCAAATGTTCTTAGCCTTTGTTGCCTTTAAGAAATTCAAGATATATTAGATGGATGTCAAATATACTTTCTTGAATGGAGAATTGCAAAAAGAAGTCTACATTGAGCAAATAGATGGTTTTCAATTGCTAGATAAGCCTAGTTATGTTTACAAGTTGAAAAAGGCCTTGTATGTTCTCAAGAAAGCCCAAAGGGCTTGGTATTCCAAGTTAGATAATTATTTCCTCAAGTGTTGTTTTAAAAGAGGCGCAACTAATAGTAATTTATATGTGAAATATAATGATGGAAAATTATTAGCGGTGGTTGTATATGTTGATGATATTATTTTTGCCAATGACTCAAATCAACTAACTTGTCTGTTTGCAGCTGATATGAAGGCTGAATTTGAGATGTCTATGCTTGGAGAACTTTCTTATTTCCTTGGTTAGCAGATTGCACAGTCTTCCAAATGATTTTTTATCTCACAAATCAAGCATCTCAAGGAAGTTTTGAAGAAATTTGGCATGGAGGAATGTTATTTGGTAAGTACTCCAATGGTTACTAGATCCAAGCTCAATAAGACTGAAAAATCACGAGAGGTGGAACAAAATTTATATAGATCTATCATTAGAAGCCTCCTATATTTGACAACCTCAAAACTAGAAATCATGCAAGAAGTTGGTATTGTTGGAAGATTTCAAGCAGACCCCATATAGATTCAAGTTCTAATAGCCAAGATGATACTCATATATTTAAGAGCCACAATGGACTATGGACTTTGGTACGCCAGAGGGAATTTTTTTTCATTAATTATTTTTTACTGATGTTGATTGGGTAGGTGATATAGATGATTGAAAGGGCACTAGTGGTGGTGATTTCTTTCTTGGTGAATTCTAGTTTCATAGTTGAGCAAGAAGCAAGCTTCAATTTCTCTCTCTACTGCTGAAGTAGAATACATAGCAACAACTTCTTATTGCACTCAACTCTTATGGATGAAGCAAACTTTATAATATGTACACGTATTATATGATCAACCTATCCCTATCATTTGTGATAATACAAGTGACATCAACATGTCCAAGAACCCTGTTTTCCACTAAAAGACAAAGCATATCCAATCAAGTACCATTTCCTCCGAGAGAAAGTTAAAAATTAGATTTTCAAGTTGGAGCATGTCCCTACAAAATAATAAGTATCTTATGTTTTCATCAAACCTCTCCTAAGAGATCAATTTTAGTATTTAAGGTAGAGATCGGGAGTAGTTCCTCTTGAGTCCCTCCACTAGATCTTCCTCAAGAGGAAGAAAGGAAACTAGCAAGCACTTAGCATATCAAATGAAAACTACCAGGTCTACATGATAAAAAGGACAGTGGGAGATTGTTTTACAAGGGATCACATCGATGCTAAAGAGGTACAATTCTAGAAATATGTTGTCATTGATGGAAAAGGCAAAGAAGGTGATGGTAAAAGCATTGATGGGTGCAAGAAGAATGTTAAAGGAACAAAGAATTTGGAACCATTTATAATATAGCAGATAATATCAATAGCTATTGGAAACTACTCAAATGGATAGAGCTCTGAAAGAGTTTTCTAGTGGTATATAGAAGTTTACAAATGGCCTCCTAGATCAAAAGTTATTTCCAGTCAAAGATAAGAGGCCAAAAGGCCTAAAGTCAAAGGTTGCAGCTAATGAAATGGTGACGGTCTTAGTGGGATCTAGTTTTTGCATTTGGAAAAACACAGTGGAGTACTTAACAGAGCAGTTTATGGAATAACTGGTGGAGAATGATAGTTAAACCTTATGCAAGTTTGATGGAGGATTTGAGTTATGCGTCCCCATCTACTCTTCAACGAAATTGTGATGCCCCTTGCCCATTGGAAGGTTAACTATGGGGGGAGCCTCGTGTTGGGTGGTATTAGCCAAACAACCAATTAGAGAATGATAATTAAAGTGAGACCTCCTCCCCATTTACCACCAAACCAGACTAGGAGGTGTCATGTTAAACCATGGCGGTTAAATGGTTTGATAACACAACAACAGAGGAAACAATGATTGGTGCATGTCAAAGTGTAGAGGTCTAATGTAGCAGATGTGTGGAGGGCAACATGGCAGTGAAAAAATTTGATTAGCGTGTGGAGGTCCCACTGGATAACTCACCTCGGAATTGCATTCTCGGAAGATAGAAAAACCATGAGGTTTAAAAGTCCGGGATGATAGGGTGTTGGGGTGAGTCGATAAGGATAGGATGGATGAATGGGAATGAGACACATGGAACAATTTGATTTTCTCATAAAGATGATGGAAGAGACACAATGACATGATTATATCAATATTGACATGGCACCTATGAGGGTGTGTCATGTGGCATGTAGATTCAACATTTTCAGGTACCCAAGTGGGCCAAAAATGAGTGACAAGTGACACCCTTGAAAAGGTAGCAAACAACTAGCATTACGTGCAGAAAGACAACTCACCTTGGAGGTTATTTGATTGGTCGAGGTATACAAAGAGTGGTACCATACATATACGTCACCCTAGAGGAAGTGCCTCGAAATATTTCAAAGGTGCCCATGTTAGTTTTCTCTAGGCTAACAAGGCCTCGGGATAGACTTGAACACAGGTGGCATATGGAGTAGAAGTGTGGACCAATAATGAGAGTGCACGTGGAGAGGTGGTCCCACTGGGACATGTAATCCCAGAGAAGCAACCCTAGAAGAAATCATAAGACACCCATGTTAGTTCTCTTTGGGTTGACAAGGCTCCGAGACAGAGTGGTGTACATGTGGCATATATAGATGGAGCATAAGACAAATGAAAAGGGCACACGTGGAAAGGTTGGTCCTCATGGGACACATCGCCCCGAAAGAAACAATTCTCGTAGGAAAATTTACCTAGAGGAAATGATCTCGAAAGATATTGAATGGTGCACATGCAGAAAAGTCTAAGGAATAAAATTCGAGAAGATGTGGCAAACAAGCAATCTCGATGAAAATATGATTGGTCTGTGGGTTAAGTAGATGGTCCCCAATGTAACAACCCCTAGTTGATTTCCTATTTAAATAAAAAAAAAAGACCAAAGTCACGGGACATGTATTCCAAGCTCAATGTTGGGCAAAACATAGTGATAGGTATCACTCGTGATTAATTAATGGCTATAGAAATTGGCAAAGACAAAGTGGTATTCATTGGAATTTTATTCATGAAAATAAAGGAAAATAGGAGAAAAGGGAGATGAAAGGTCACAAATTTGCATGAGAGGGAAATTGAAGGAAAATGAAGAAAATAGAGGCCTCAATGATAAAAAGGCTTATGAGAATCAGTTTACAACTTTTGTCAGTTCAATCTTTGGCTCTCTCATTCATTCTATCATTCTCTCATAATCTTGCACACTTAGAGTTTTCTTGAAGCAGTTTGGGAGCACTTTGGCATAGTTGGATTAGATAAAGAAGGAAAAGGAAAGTAGGAGAGCACAAGGGAACAAGTGGAGGATAAACTACAGTTGGATTGCTTTGCCGGTAATAAGTTGCATGTGTGATTTCCTTGTTGATTTATGGATACATGGTATATGCATGTGATTATTTGGTTATGTTTTGTCATTGGCATGGATGATTGCGTGGAATGATAATGTTTTTAACCTTGCCTTTCCATTTCCTTGATAGCCATGGTGTTGTGGGTTTTTCCATTTGATTGTTTTATTATTGGTGCTACTAATTACTTATTTATGTGGGTTGGAAAAAATGCTTTGGAATCCCTATAACAACTTGAGTTGAGTTATTAGTCCTGGAGACTAAGTTGGGACGAACGCTTTGGAGCCCTTGGTGTGTTGAGTTACTAGTTCGTGGAGCCAAGTTGGACAAACGATCTAGAACCTTGGAAGGCTGTGAGGTGAGTTACTAGTTCCTCGAGCCCTCCACAACTTGGGTAGAGACCAATCTAGTTGGTGTTAATGATGTCTAACTGTGAGGTGGAATCGCTGGTTGAGGGTTGAGGTGGTTTGGCCTCTGGAACCCCTGGTTTGGTTTGGTTTGGTTTATTCCATGAGATCCCACATTCACGCTTGGAATATGGCACAAGGGTGATTGGCTAAAAGAGATTTGGTTCAGCCCAATCTATGGTCAAGTGGTATGTGGAAGTCCCAGAATTGGTTGGAATTTCATATGTTAATAAGAACTATTCTTTGATTGTAATTCATGTATAAATGTTGGAAATATGTTGGTGATATTATGGCTAGTTTTCCATGGTTTATATGTTGGTTATCTAGTTATATGGTGTTCATATGATGTGTATCTTTTATGGATCATGTCATGAATTGTTTAATTATTGATTGAGTGATGAACGTATGGATTAATAAGTGTTATTGCAACTATGTGGAGAGGGCATACATCCTTATCGGTGATTCTAAGATGAATCTTAGACTTTTATGATCAGATATGCATTCATGACCTGTAACATACTTGTTTTCCATGTGTTTGATGAAATGCCTACTATGTTCTGGTCAGTCTAGGTCAAGTTTTGAGTTGAGATTGAATGTTTAGCTTTGTTTCCATGTTAGATATGATTCTGGAAATTCTTAGGCAATTCTAGGTAGTGGTCTGTAGGTAGGCCTAAAAAGGTGGCACTGATCCCGGGACCACATGCTCAGAACTAGAGAAATTGGGTTACAACCACATGGATGCAGTTTTGTGCATGCAATTGGAGGCTTCTAATTGCATGGAGGCCTTGTTGTGGGTGAGATTGTGGGCCCAAGTCAGAGAAAAGGGGTTCCAACTCAAGGTTTGGCTACTTGGGGTGGTTGTTCAACCCCTAAGCGATCTGTAGCCCCTATAGGATGTCAGTATGTGGCTAGTTGGATGATCCACTTCCTTAAATGAATCTAGGAGGCTATGTCATGTCACATTAACTCTTCGTCTCATGTTTACCTTGGCAGGCCAGTGAAACTGGATAAATGTGGGAGGGGTGGTTACAATGTGGTATTAGAGCTCCCAGGTTCAATACTTGAACTGGATGGGTGGAATGTGTTTGTCATGCATGCATGTCAGTTGTATATGTGTTTGTTATGCATGCATCGTGATAGTCATTGTTGTAGTAGTTTCATCATGTATAGGTTAATGGTGTTGATGTTGGGATGATTGATATACTAATTTTATTATATATACATATGTTGTGCTAATCCAGATTGATTTTGCAGACAAGATAGCCTCCCGTGAAATTCATTAAGGTATGTTAATCATGTTTATATTTGGTTTATCTAACATGGTATGTTTCCAGGAAGTAGAAGTTAAACATGACAAGCAAAATGGTGGACTATAGTTCACGTGATTCTCCCTATAGATCAGATGAACAACATGGTGATGAGTACTCCCCTAAAGTAGCAGATACATTGAGAATTTTGAAAGCAGGGATTAGAAGTTGTAAGGCAGATAATGACAAGATCATTTATTCATAGGAAAGACTTGCTAGAACAAAGGAAAAGCAAGCAAAGGTCAATGCAGTGATTCATCAGAGTCTATCAGATTTGCAAAGACAGGGACCGCTTAAGATCAATCATGGACAAGAGGAAAAGACTAATGGGGCATATGGAAACATGTCTCAATCAGGATATAGGTTTGATAAGGATGACACAGTCATAGATGGTATTTTGCTATATACAGCTTATAGGAGGGGTGTTATCCAGAAATCTAGTGTCTATGCAGAGCTGCTAGTCCCACTACGACAGGTAGCTATCTTAGAAACAAACAGATTAAAGTTACTTTCGTTTTCCTTTACGAGAAGTAGATAGCAGAGGAGCAAAGAATACCAACCTCAATCTTTTGCTTGGTTCCCTGTTTGTTTCTTCTCCCCTCTGATAGATCTTTGCCGCTCTTTCCTTGACCACTCCGCTTCAAATAGTACCTATAAATTCAAAGCAGCATAATACCTTCAAAGTGCAGAGATCTACAATCATAAACAATATAGGACTAGATATATATTGACCACACAAATTCATATATTATCAGACATACAAGAATGTGGAGGAAAACTTGAATAGCTTTATTGATATAAAGATTGGAAGAGAGGATTACAACCCATTGATCTGACCCAGCATCATCCTCCCAACATGAAAGCCCTTCTTCACCTCATGAAAAGCTTAGATCACCAAACACTATGATGTTCCACCAGGAAACCAGTAGCACTTCCTTACAAGATACAAGATTCCAGCCTCTGGATCTCTGGGATGAGGGATCCATATATAGATGATTGCAGGGGTGATTCAGCTTCTGGGATTTTGATTAGTGTCCTCTCTCTGATAGTTCTTGATTCCACTTAGAGATTCATGATCTCTTACTCATCCCTGGGCAAATTCAGAGAGGCAAGTGTCACAGGAGAAGTTTCTAGAAGATTCCATGATCATCCACTCGCAAAACTGTCTCTGCCATTTGTCTACTCTCGCCCATCGCACCCTACAGAAGGGCTTTTCAGTATGCATCACACTTTTTGCATGTGGCAGGTGATATGCATCGCACCCTTTGCATTGAGCAGTCTGTATGGTCTAGTTTTGACCAGTTCTGAGCAGTTTTCTGTGGAGAACTTCTGGGAGATGATGTAATCAACTGACCTTGTTCCTTTAGGGTGTGAAACAACACTTTTAGGGACTCAGGAGCCCTTGGTTTATGGACATATATGATAGGGGTTGCAGTGCCCAAATATGCCTATAACAAGGGGTAATGGCTGTGGGTTTTATTCTAGTTCTGATTTAGAGAGACATCATTTCCATCACCACCACCATCCATATAGGAAGAGTGAGAAGTAGTACTTTCCAGAGGAGTTCAAGAAAGAAAAGCATCCTACATTTGATGGAGAAATGAAGAAGTCATAAGATGTAGAAGCCTAGTTGCTTTGGATGAACAAGTTCTTCAGATTACATGATTACTCAGAGAATATGAAAGCCAAGATAACTATTTTCAGCCTTAAAGGAAACACAAACATTTGGTGGAAAGATGTGAATAATGTTAGAGGCATTCAAGAAGAGGAGGTGACTTAGAGTGAGTTCGAGATACTTTTCAAGAAGAAGTATCTATCTGAAAGATACTATGATGACAGGGAAAAGGAATTATATGAGTTGAAGATGGGATCTATGACCGATGATGAGTGTACTAGCAGATTCTTGGTGTTGTTGAGATACGTGCATTATCTTAATGAGGAGAAAGAAAGCATTCAAATATTCATTAGTGGGTTGGTTGTGTCATTCAAAGACAATATTGAGTTTGATGAGCCTAGATTGCTAGAGGAAGCCATCAAAAAGTTGAAGCACTGTTATGAGCAATCGAAGCGTAAGATTGAGTCTAAGCAGGATTGGAAAGGTAATGAGAAGAATAAAGGAAAGTGGGCTAAGAAGAGAGGAAAACCTCAGGATATAAATGACAAGGAGAATGTAATGTTGTACAAGAAGTTCAATGCAGCTAACAAAGGACAAGGATTTTGGTTCCAGGAGCAGAACAAGGGTGATGTGAAGAAGCCTTTACAATTTGGACTTGTGGAAAGGATCATCACATGAGAGATTGCCCACAACATTAGGGTGGAAGACCGTAGATTTACAGTGCTCAGTAGGTAAAAAAATTGGGGATGTTGGATAGAGTATTCCTCATATTTATGCAACATTAAATAATTGGTAGGCTGATCATCATGCATATATTATCGAGATGTAAGGTAAGATTTGTGATCAAGTTGTTTCTATTTTAATTGACCCTGGATCTAACTATAGTTATATTAGTCTTGATCTAGTGGATAAGTGTTGCTTGAATAAAGAAGTGCATGCAGAGTCTGGGTTGGTTAAGTTGGCTACAAGTACTAAGAAAATATTTCATCATTGGGTTAGATCTTGTGCATTTGAGTTGAACGACATTTCTACATCAATGCATCTAAATGTGCTTTCATTGGTATCATACAGTATGATGTTGGGTATGTATTGGTTGTAATTCACAGGACTATGGTGGATTTCTATGATAAGGCTATTCAGTGCTTCGATGATGATGGAGAGAAGAGAATCTTGCAGGGTAAGAAGAAGCCTAAATAAGTGAGAATGGTTACAACTATGTAGGCAAAGCGCAATAGTAGGAAAGGGTGTGTATTGTTTGCAATTCATATTTCCATTGACAAAGGAAAATATATTGAGGATGCTGAAGTATTGAAGAGGTATCCAGTTTTGCAGCGGTTTCAAGATGTTTTTCCAGTGGAGTTCTCAGAGTTACTGCCTCATAGGGAAGTGGACTATTCTATTGAGTTGGTGCCAGGAGAGACACCAACATCAAAGGCACCATACAAGATGAGCACTACAGAATTAGTGGAATTGAAGTTGCAGTTGAAGGAAATGCTTGACAAAGGATACATTAGGCCAAGTGTGTTGCCTTGGGGTGCAACAATATTGTTTGTGAAGAAGAAGGATGGTACTATCAGGTTGTGTATTGATTACATGCAACTGAATCAGGCGACGATTAAAACATGTATATGTTTCTGAGGAGCGATGATTTATTTGATCAGTTGAAGGTAGAAACAATGTTCTTGAAGATTGACTTGAGATGAGGATATCATCAGGTACACATCAAAGAAGAGGACTACAAGATTACTTTCCAGACCAGGTATGGGCATTATGAGTTTGTTTTGGCTCCTTTTTGTTTGACTAATGCTCCAACTACTTTCATGTGTTTGATGAATTGTGTGTTGTGTCCTTATCTAGATGAATTTGTGATAATATTTTGTAGTATATCTAGGGGGGATAATATGGGGTACACAGGGAGGTACCCAAGGGAATAATGTAATGTAAGGATGATAGATATTTGGGCCATAATTAACAAATAAAGTGGTTAACCCATGTTATGCATGGGACCACAAGCAATTAGGGAATAAAGTGATAAACTCATTATATTAGATGTATGGTAATTAGAGACCCATGGTAGTTACCCTAGATATTGTATGGATGAAGATATAGAGGCTAGAGACTCCCCGTTGAGGGATGTCAAGTATTGTTTTGAATGGAAAAGCATTAGATTGTGGAGTGATCTCCTTCCTTAAGGAGTAGTTGTATGGTGTTGCCCTACCTCAAGGGTTTTTCCATTAATAAAATATTTTAGCTTTATCATCTCTTGTGTGATTTCTTGGGCATATTTTCCATTTTTATATATTTGCAGGTCAGATATACTACAAGTGGTATCAAAGCACTTTCTTGGGTAGAGTGGGGAGATATTTTTTTATTTTTTATTTTTTATTTAATTTAATTTAATTTATTTATTTTGTAATATATATATATATATATATATATATATATATATATATATATATATATATATATATATATATATATATATATATATATATATATATATATATATATAATATATATATATTTTAGGCCGCAAGTTTGCAGATCAAATATGAAATTTTTGGTAAAAAAATTGCAAAAGAAAACAATAGAACCAGATTCCTTGTGAAAAAATACCCAAATTCAAAAAACAAATTGACCGAATTGGAATTTGGATGAGGGAGATATCACTGATTTAAAATCATTTGTGTTGCATTTTATTTATTTTTATGCGATGACAAATTGTGGACGGCGGATCTCCTAACATTTTTTTTGCAGTTTTTGTGCAGAATTTCAGAAAACATACTATAGATATGAGCTTCTCTTGAAAAATCACCCAATTTCAAAAAAAAAAAAAAAGGTCGAATCAAAGTCCGGATGATGGAGATTTCATTGATTTAAAATCAACTCTTTTCTCATATTTTTTTGTAACGACGGGACACTTGCAACGCGAATCTAAATTTCCAGAATGCCTATATTGAGATTTCTATCAAATAAGAATATGCATAATAGTCTTTCCATTCATGAAATCAGACTATAATAAGGATTCTGAGCCATATTGACCGAGTTGTGGCCATTTTAAATTTGACGCATAAAGTAGGTAATTATTTTTCAAAACGCTCACTCTATTTCATGGCTTCTACTGAGATGATTTTTATGAGACGTGATGATGGTCCCACTATTGAAGAATTTATACAAACTCGCAAGTCTCAATGCCCATTGGTTTGGAGTGTCTACATAGGGTATTATTTGGAAGATGAGGCTACTATATGGTGGAAGTCACTTGACAGTGAGCTTCTGAAGATGTGTCCTCCTAAATAAATTGAAAAACTCTTTTTGGACAAATGATCTCAAACTGGAAAGAAGTAAAATAAGAAACATAAAGGCTATTTTATGCTAGTATCTCCTTATTACATGTTCATGTATGTATTTAGATGGAGAAGATCACTGTGTTTATCAATCCTAGTTGCAAGCATAATTTTATCAATGTTAATGTGGCAAAAAAATTACAAGTTCCAACAAAACATATTGCAAAAACACAAGTTGATAATGAGGATGTTCAAATTTATAAAGATTTAAAGATATCTATGGATAAGTGTGTGTTGCATTATGATTTTTATACTCTAGTTATGGATAAAGGTCGATGTTGTTTTGGGATACCTTTGGATGAAATTAGTGGGTACTGTCAATATTAATGTGCAAAAGAAATTCATGAAGCTCTGGTATAAAAAGAAGAAAATTACATTGCAGGATATTTCCATTAAGAACCAGGAAAAGACTATGGAGGCATAAGAACAAAGCTCTAACGACATTGAAACATCAGATGATGAGCCTGTTGTAGCAGCTACAACCACCCTCCAAAATTTTTCCTAGCTTCGTTTTGGACCCTCCCTTCCAACTTTCGACAGCAGCTTGCCTTGCTTCGTCAAGTTCACAAGCTTCATTGTTTTGATTGCACAAAGGCAGTTTGTCGATCACAACTCGATGCATTCCCCTCATAAGCTGATCACCCAGACTTAGTCCAGCTACAGGCTGAGCAACTCCCACAAGAAATTGTGCAATTCTCGAGGGCAACTAGCCTTCCCTCCAGAAATTGCGCAATCCTGACTGGTAGCCTGCTATGCTCCAAAATTGCGCAATCTTGGTAGTCAACACTCATAGTGAAAAATTGTGCAATTTTCCTCAGCAGGGTTGCTCAACCTAGAATTTGTGCAAATCTAGGTAGCAATTAGCTGCTCTGCTTAGAAATTTCACAAATCTCCTGGGTAGTCAACCCAACTCCCATCCATAAATGTGCATTTCCTTCAAGCAGTCGAACAACCTCTTTCATGTGTAGCTGAGTTAATCGGTTCCCTTCGAGACCAAGCAAAATAGACTTGCATGCATGGGTTGCTTCTCCCAAGGCAGAATGCAAAGACATCCCTTCATTCAGGGATCTATGTTTAGCAATTGGAGGTTACATGCAAGGAACATTTTAGAAACCTCCCAATAAGTGTCACTTTCCCTAGATTTGTGGCATGCACGTCACAACCTAGATGTTATCAAAACTCATCAACCAGATGTTGCAGAACTCATTCCTCACATCAACCTTGCAGCTCTGACATCCCGCATCACATCTAGGAGCAGTCGGCGCATTCAACTCAGCTTTTTTGGGGTAAGCATGTTAGGGTCCAACCCTATCTCCCTTATTTATGTTATAGGATTAGGTCATAGTTATATTTAAGTAAAGAGTCAATAAAGCCCATATTAATAATTGTAAGTGGTTGACCCACATTTAAAGAAGGGACCACAGTTAGTTGCAAATGGGCCATGGTATTAGATAGATGGTATTAATAAGAACCATGGTATTGCATGTATGAATCCTATATAAAGGATAGAGACTCCCCTCGAGGAGCATTGTGACTTATTTTGTAATTGAGCCCAACTCTATTGGAGGTTGCCCCCTCGAAGAGGCAAGTGAAGATTGCCTTCCTTTCTGAATAATAAAATACCTACTTCTATTTCTTATTGTTCTATGTTTTGGGTATATTTCTTCGCATATTTGGTCTTCTGGTATCTTCTTGCAGGTCAAGAGCATAACAAGTGGTATCAGAGCACTTTCCATGGCTAGTGGGATCTCCATTTTTAGCAATCTTTTTTTTTGGCTAGAGACGTGTTCAAAAGTCTTTAAACCACGAGATCTGTCATTGAGCGCATAAACCTATAGATTTGGGGAGGCATGCACGTAGGAAATACAAGAGGTGGTCATGCTTGTTGGACTCCCTTGTAAACCCTGTGGGTACCCCTTCGAGTAGTAGCGCATTAGACAGAATCGCGCACGGACTGTCTTCCAAGTACCCTCTGGGTATATCAGAAGCCCCCTAGGCTCTCTTGAAACCTCGCCATAGATAAATCGTCGGCTGTCTTGCTGCTACAGTACACCGAGAACATCACTCGGGGAGAATACTCACGCGTACGATAGGGTAGTCGGGTTGTACGACTAAGGGTATAGTTGATCCTCCTTGGTTAGTGCCCTGAAAGATTGGGCTAAGTACTACTATTAGACCCTTATGTATGTTGCGATCTGTAGCACCTGAAACTCCTTGAGGCCATAGTTCTTGGGTCTCTATCTAGATCACGCATCATCTTTGCCAGATCAGATCTAGCAGGTGGGGTTTTGTCGCAGTTGCAACAATCAGTTCCACCATTCAGATCTATCAGATCCGCCAATCAGATTTATCATATTTGCCATTCAGATCTAGTTGTTGGGTTCGGTAACAGTCACCACAATCAGATTCGCCATTCAGATCTAGCAATAGGGGTTCAATCACTGCCACATTCCTACTCATACTCTGCAGTTGAGGGTTAGTCGACAAATCAGATTATTTATGTGGGCCTCTATACCTGGGCGTGATTCTCGCAGGACATTGGGCAGAGTTGACTTTTTTGGGATTCTGCTACTTCAGTATTACTAAGCGAGGAGTAAAACTCATGAGATGTGGCCCATATCTTGGAGTCTGAGACCCTCCCGGGACACTTATAGGATACTTAGTCCATAAGAATTAGGTCGACGAGATGAGCAAGGTGGTACCATTCACTTGTTAGCGTAAAAAATTTCAGGTAGTCCCAAATTTTAAGTGCACCAGATCGGTGCATGGTACAAATTAGAGCTCAAGCTATGGCCAATGAGAAGATCAACACCCTTGAAACAAAGTTGGAAGCAGTACTATCGTCGCTCAAGGCCTTAGCTCACACACTCACAAAGGTTAAGTCGTAGGAACACACGGAGGCATATGCTTTCAATGAAAACATTGAGGGCGAGTCTAGCCATTCTCTTCACCTCTTTGGCAACCACCAACAGTCCCATATGTGACCACCCAAGCTGGACATGTATAAATTTGATGGCTCTCATCCGGCCACATGGCTAGCAAAAATGGAGCAATATTTCACACTGAATCACGTTAGAGATGATGTGACTCAGCTTAGTGTGGGTAGCATGTACTTGGACAATGAAAGATGGAAATGGTGGCAGTGGCATCAACATTTCTATGGAAGGCCCATGACTTGGCAGACATTCACAAAAGCTCTTACGGATCACTTTGACCATGAATCTAACTTTTTGGGTCGTCTCATTAAGCTCTGACAGACAACAATAATGAACGAATATATTATAGCCTTTGAAGCCTTAGCCTTCTGCATAGGAGGTCTACATGATTAGTTCTAGTTGGAATGTTTTGCGAGTGGTCTCAAAGAATCCATACAAGCCCACGTCCGACTGCAACACCCAACCTTATGGCCGGATGCTTGCAAGATAGCTCGTGAAGTAGAAAGTGCGTTAGCAGTGCAGTCCAATTGCCCAAATTTCATAGCCAAGGGTCGCCCCACCCAGGCTCAAATCACTACCCAAACACTCAAGGTTCAAAAGGTGTCACTAGCGGAAATGGCAGAAAGAAGAAAGCAAGGATTGCGTTACTATTGTGATGAGAAATACTCCCCTAGGCATAAATGCAAGGAGCCCAAATTCTTTCAAATTGATGCTACTAATCACAGTTCATCGGAGGAAGCCCCACCACTTGAGGAACCAGAGGAGGAAGATGAGGATAACTAGGTGGATAATGTACCTGAAGAACTAGTTATCTCGCTTCATGCTTTGGTAGGGATTTCTTCTCCCCAAACTCTCAAAATCAGAGGTTTTATTAAGCATTGCCCTGTAGTAGTCTTGATTGATAGTGGCAGTACGCATAACTTTATCCATCAAAGCATCGCGGAAGGAGTTCATTGTTTTGTCAGAGCAGTATCTAACTTCAAGGTCCAAATTGCTAATGGGGCGACAATGAAATGTGAAGGCCACTTTGAAAATGTCAAAGTTCAAATGGGGGATTATCAGTTAAAGACCCACATGTTTTCCATACACATGGGAGGGTGTGACATTGTCCTGGGTGCTGAATGGCTCTGCACACTTGGCCCAATCACAATGGATTTCCAGGAGTTATATATGAGCTTTAAGCAGAACAACCACACACATACCCTCCGCGGACTCCAAGCAGGTGATCCCTCTATCATAAGCTCACATAGGATGGAAAAATTGTTAAAAAAGGGCTACCATGCAGTTATTGCCCAATTTAATGCCATCGAGGCCTTCGAACCCACTTCTCTTCATATTCATCCTGAGATGCAACAGATCGTAAACAACCATCTGCTAGTCTTTGACACGCCTCATGAGCTTCCACCCTCGAGAGCGGAACATGATCATAAAATTACTTTGGTCCAAGGGCCCAACCACCAAATGTGCACCCATATAGATATCCATTCGCCCAAAAGAATGAAATTGAAAAAATAATCAAGGAACTCTTGGAAGCTAGCGTCATTCATCCTAGCATTAGTCCTTATTCATTTCCTGTGGTCATGGTGCTCAAGAAAGATGGGGAATGGCGTATGTGTCCAGACTTCAGGGCCCTCAACAAGTTGACGGTCAAAGATAAATTTCCCATCCCGGTTGTCGATGATTTGCTGGATGAACTAAATGGGGCTCAATTCTTTACTAAGCTTGACCTTCGCTCGAGCTATCATCAAATTCGTATGAAAGAAGTAGGCATTCCAAAGACTGCGTTCCGAACTCATGAAGGCCGTTATGAGTCCTGGTCATGCCATTGGGTCTTTGTAATGCCCCATCCACTTTTTCAGAGCCTCATGAACCACCTGCTCAAACCATATCTCAGAAAATTTGTCCTTGTTTTCTTTGATGACATCCTCATCTACAGCCGCACTTGGGCCACACATCTTCAGCATGTAGATCTGCTCTTGCAACTGCTTCGGAAGCATAAATTATTTGTCAAGATGTCCACGTGCTCTTTTGGCATGGAAGAAGTTGAATATTTGGGCCACATTGTGGGGCGTGAAGGTGTCAAGGTGGACCCCAAAAAGATCCAGGCAATGCAGGATTGGCCTCAACCTAAGACCTTGAAGAGCTTGAGAGGATTTTTGGGTCTCACAGGCTACTATCACAAATTTTTCTGCAATTATGGTCGCAATGCTAGACCCCTCACTCACCTCCTCAAGAAAAATTCATTTCTATGGAATGATGAAGCGCAACAGGCATTTATAGCTCTCAAACATGCCATGTGTTCCACTCCCGTATTAGCACTACCCGACTTCACCAAATCTTTTGTGATTGAATGTGATGCTTCAGGTACGGGTATTGGGGTGGTCTTAATGCAGGAAGGTCGACCCTTGGCCTTCACTAGCCAACAACTAAGTGGTACAAATCTAGGACAATCTACCTATGAGAAGGAGATGATGGCCATCTTACATGTAGTAGATACCTGGCGACCATACTTATTGGGGCAGTGTTTCCAAATCCGCACAGACCATCAAAGCGTTAAATATTTTTTGGAGCAACGCCTATCCTCACCACAACAAAATAAATGGCTCGCCAAAATGCTGGGATATGATTATGAGATAATTTTCAAGAAAGGGCGCGAAAATGTCGTAGAAGATGCGTTATTGTGCCAATTTGAGGGGGAAAGAACCTTGCTCGTAATCTCCCTCCCCCTTCTAGAATGGATTGAAGAGGCTCGCAAGGAATGGTTTTCACATCCTTTGCTCTCCCAACTCATTAATCAATTACAGGCGTATCCAAATTCCACAGCGGGCTACTCTTGGCAGGATGAGATTCTTCGCTATAAGGATAGAGTTGTGATATCACCAACATCCACCCTCAAAAGCCACATTTTGGCGGAGTTGCACTCATCTCCCATGGCAGGCCATTCAGGCTTTCAGAAGACTTATGCTCGCACTCGACATTCATTCTTTTGGATAGGCATGAAAAAGGACATTCTTACTTTTTTAGCTGAGTGCGACGTATGTCAGCGCCACAAAGGAGAAATAGTCAAATCCCCAGGCACATTATAGCCTTTGCCCATCCTGGGCTCAATCTGGATGGAGGTTTCTATGGATTTTATTACAAGTCTTCCGAAGTTAGGAAACAAGTCAATCATCATGGTGGTTGTGGACAGACTTTCTAAGTATGCTCATTTTTGCGCCCTACCCCACCCTTTTATACTGACTTTGGTCACTCAATCTTTCATGGACAAGATCTTCAAATTGCATGGCATGCCCACTTCCATTGTGTTTGATCGTGACCCAATCTTCATGAGTAACTTTTGGCAGGAACTTTTCAGGCTACAAGGTACCCAACTACAACTCAGTACTTCCTATCATCCCCAAACTGATGGTCAAATTGAAGCAGTCAACAAATGTCTGGAGACCTACCTTAAGTGTTTCACTTCAAAAATCAACATCTATGGGTACAGTGGTTACCTCTAGCTGAATGGTGGTATAACACAAACTATCATGCCACCACCAAAATGACTCCATATGAAGCAGTTTATGGTCAACTCCCTCCTTCACTTACTTCTTATATCAAGGGATGCTCGAAGGTACAAGTAGTGGATCAACTCCTACAGAACCACACAACCATGCTGGCCCAACTCAAAGAGAATCTCCATCAAGCTCAAAACCACATGAAGCAATAGGCAGATCAACATTGTTCAAAAAGCCAATTTCAAGAAGGGGGTCAGATATTTTTGAGGCTACAACCATATAAGAAAACATCACTCAAAGACAACGGTTGTCAGAAATTATCTCCAAAATTCTATGGACCGTATCAAGTACTTCAGCACATTGGAGAAGTCACCTACAAGCTAGCTTTTCCACCCACTGCAAAAATCCATCCAGTCTTCCATGTCTTATGCCTCAAGAAAGTGATTGGGAACCATTTCCGAATTCAAACCAGTCTACCTGAATTGGATGAATAAGGGTCAATTTGGCTCCAACCTGAACAGGTTCTTGACACACGAGAATGGCACCTGCGCGGCTGCACGATCAAGGAAGTCCTCGTCAAGTGGAAAGACACCTCTCCGAAAGATGCGACCTGAGAACCAACCACTATCCTTCAGCAGTTTTCGCAGCTTCAGCCTTAAGGAAAAGGCTATTCTTATGGGGGAGGGAATGTTAGGGTCTAGCCATAACCCCCTTATTTATGTAATAGGATTGAGTCATAGTTATAGTTAAGTAAAGAGTCAATAAAGCCCATATTAATAATTGTAAGTGATTGAACCGCATTTAAAGAAGGGACCACAGTTAGTTGCAAATGGGCCATGATATTAGATAGATGGTATTAATAAGAACCATGGAATTGACCCATGGTATTGCATGTACGAATCCTATATAAAGGATAGAGACTCCCCTCAAGGAGCATCGTGTCTTATTTTGTAATTGAGCCCAACTCTATTGGAGTTTTCCCCCTTGAAGAGACAAGTGAACATTGCTTTCCTTTCTGAATAATAAAATACTTGCTGTTATTTCTTATTCTTTTGTGTTCTGGGTATATTTCTTTTCATATTTGGTTTTCTAGTATCTTCTTGCAGGTCAAGAGCATAACAAAGCGTGCTTTCCATGCCTTGTGTTGCATTTCTGTCGCTTTTTGTGTTTTCGCTTGTGTGATTACTGTTTGCTTGATTTATTTGAATGCTTGCTGTCATTTACATGTATACTAGCTTCTCCTAGCACTGTTTCAGTTTTCGTTGCTATCTCACCATTGTCACATGCATGAAACTGTTTTTCATGAACGGTCGCCAATTCGGCGACTCGCCTCACGCACATGCATGTTGTTCCATTTTCTGAATCTGTAATTTGTTGTTTTCATGCATGACCATTCACTTATGCTTACACTCAATATCACCATGCATTCGCACTCACATTCACTTTCAGTTGCTTGTCGGTGAGTTCGAGCAGCCTTGGCCCAGACTCTGCCTCACCAAGACAACATTGCGCAATCCTAAGAGGGAAGGCTTTGTCTCCCTCTCAATAAATGCACATTTCTGCCTAGTGACTATCCTCTAGGACTGTTTTGCACATTTCTGAGGGACAGTGACTGCTAGCCCATAAAATTGTGCAATGCAGTCACTGAGCCTGCAAGCATTGCTAGCTGAGATTATGCATTCCACAATTCCAACAGTTAGCAACCAGACTAGACTGTGCATTGCATAGTTCCAACAACCAACCAATCTCCCAGCAGCCCAGACTGTGCCTTGTGCAATATTGGTAGTCTTCCTCCCAACCTCCTGGCCGTAATTACGAAACCTTCATGAGCAGTCACACAGGTATGTTGTAAGTCAGTTCTCAAGTTCATTTTGGTTTTTGACTGACAGATTGCTTGCCATGAGTGTTGCCATGTCTCCAAATATTACAGGTGTTCATTTGCCTCTCAACAGTGCAGGTAAAATAGTTTCCAAGAGAGTAGAGTTGAAGACACTGTTTAGAGCACACCTGGAGATGCATTCGATCAAATGGCTATGAGCTTGCCTACTCACGAAGATATCAAGTTGTTCATGGACAAGAACGTCAAGATATCACAACAAGTAGCATCATGAACAACAGCTGAAGGCAACAGATCAAACACAACGAATGCAACGAACACGAGGAATGTAGCAAATACAACGAATAGAACGAATGCAAGAGGAAGGTTGTTGACAACATAGAGGCAGAAAAAAGTTGCAAGATCAAGTAGATCCACTGATGATGCAAGCAACTTTGGAGACTCAGGCTATGAGGTGACGGCGTGACATGAAGATCGCGTGAAGACAGAGAATGGAACAAAGAAGGAGTTGCATGTGCTGAAGAAACAACTCAATGAAGAACATAAAACTGCACAGACAGACGAATGAGTTGCGGCAGCAACAAGAATAACAATGGGTGCAACATGAACTCACAGATGAAACTGCTCCCATACAAGTTAAAGATCCATCCCAAAAGCTGGCACGGAGCAGACAGGTTGAGCAATGTTGTTGATCACGTTCAAGGGATTCAACAACATGCATGTCATTGTGCGCATGCATGCAATCCAACCCATTCAACACACTCACCAAGGTGAAGACAAGAATCAATTCCAACTGGAGCTGAACGTGTTGTTCGGTAATTTGATGCACATGACCACCACCACACACTTGAAGATCAGCACAGACACTATGCATCAGTGTGTTGCCAGTTCAGCCGCACCCAAGAAGACCATGTGCATGTTAGAAGACGAGTTGGATGAAGGAGCCAGACCAATGCACCAGTTGCAATAGAGGCAAGAGTTCGCTTCAGCAAGATGTCACCATGGGGTGCATGCACACCATCACAGATGACCAAGCTTGGCATCAACTCACCACCTTCACCATCACAATCATGTAAAAGAGCTGGTCTCATTACAACGAACCGAGTGTCAGTGATGTCTTGCATGGCTTTCTCAAGCCATGTTGTCTCACATGAATTCATGTGCATTGTAATGTAACATCATGTCAAGTGTAAGTCAAGTGTCAATATTTGGATGTAACAGTCATAAAGTAGATCAAGAGTTGTGTGGGTAGATGAACTGTCACAAAGGGGAATGTCAAGGGTCACCCCACCCTTTTCTATGAATATCCCCTCATAACTCATTGTATAGGCTTTTGGTCAGCCAAGTTTCTGATAAGACTATCTTGGAAAGAGTTTGGATAGTATTGTAATGTGCCTTGGCTTCTCCACTGCAGGGAGCTAGTTCATCTATTTGGAGGAGTAGACAGATGTGGCTGTAACATTCCACTGTTGGGGCTAGCAGGTTTACATGGATGTATTGTATGATTGGAACTTACACTTCTTTATATAATAAGAGCCAACACGTTTTCATGCATATGTTGTTATTGTAGTTGGACTGTTCTCGTTGCTGTAGCAATGTATGTTGTTTAACTTACGTAGTTGCATATGAACACTTTTGTATGAAATTATATGAATCTTGTTGCAGATGTGTTGTTGGTTTAACCATCACTTTGGATTGCTGGACTGACCTACTTTCTAGCTTGTGATGCATCTTCGCTCGTGTATTCCCTTCCCAGCTGAGTACACTTACAGGTTGCCAAGGGGCACACTCATCTCAACCCACCTATGTTAGAAACCTCTCATACACCTTCCTTGAATCACTGTAGTGGTCACACCCTTGCTACTGACAGAGTTATCTTACTTGCCTTTGTGCGACATCACGGTCAAGGCATTGCTTTACGATCCACTGTTGGGACTCCTACACCAAATAGTCTAAGGTCTAATTGGGACTTCTTATTTTGGAGATCCCTTTACATGTTGGCGGGTCTAGCACCGTCAACATTTTGGTGCTAGAAGGATGGCCAGATGACAAGTTGAGTCCTCACATATGTTTTGAATCTCTACACATCTATTAAGACTCACTAACGAGTTTCTCTTCCCGAATGTATGTCTTATGGAAATTATTTCATCATCCCAAAAAATCTCTTGGATAACTTGTCTCAAAAAACATTTGATGGTGGAGGCTACGTAGCCTTGGTTAGGCATGCAGTCGGCATTGTAGGCTTATGTAAAAGACATGGATTCTTTGAAGAATACATGAGCTACACACTGTTCATCTACATGCTTCAAGGGCACCTAATGCACTGGTGTGCTACGCTTGCCTAAAAAATGTATTCATTCTCTTGCTCATTTGGTTGTAGAGATAGACCGTGCTTTCAATCACTTTAACTATAAAGCACTCAAAAAAGAAATTTTGGAATTACGAAAAGCACCTGATGAATCCGTTGAACAGTTTCACACACACTTTTGTAATCTTGCATACCAATTCCCGGAAGATGATATTGATTGGGAATTTCTTGATGGAAGATTTGAGTATCTTCTTCATGTATTTGAACCCCGCTCAGCACACTTTGGTGATGGAGTTGCGCAATCACAGGCAGGCACAGCTGTTGTCACAAGTGACTGTTCGCCTTCACCTCATCAAACAGCTCCACCACCACAGAGTGATGTGGGAGATTATGCACACACCTCTATTGAATTGTCACATCCTCTTGTTGGCTGATAAAAGGTGTCTTTTAAATCTCCTAGTTACCCCACATTAATCTTCAACCCAGACAAGTCCTTTTATTCCAAGAGTGTACACAATATGTGCATGTTATGAATCCAGGGAGTAATGTTTCTTAAAATGAAGTATAAACCTTTGATACAAGAGTAAACGGATGCATTGATAAAGCTCAACTTGCAATTATTAAAGGAAATATGACATCTAAGCTTCAAGACTCAATCCTCTACTGAAATTGTAATTAAATCTCACACAAGCAATTCAATTAACAATAGTATCAACCGAGAGCATAGTAGCAATAACCAATCTCTTCTTAGTTGATTCAATCTAGATCATACTCAATCTCTACGAAGCAATCCAAATGGAGATGATATCAATCTGAGAGTTCAATAGTAATAACCAAACTCTTATAGCTGATTAAATCGATGTGATTCAATATCTAAATAATTTAATCTGCAATAAGCGCAAATTGAATCAAGTGATTGTGCTGTAAAATATATAAAGAAAATATACTACTTCAATACAGGAAAGGGGTAAATAACGAATAGGATAAATTCACAGAAAATGGGAAAATTATCAAACCAATCAAACTTGCGAGAATCAGAAATATATAACACAAGGAAGCAGTTGAATCCACCAACGACTGGGCCCTTAGCCACCAGCGAACACTGAGCTACTTCAGAGAATACGAATGAACAACAACTTCAATTATATATTAATCATTGAACTTAAGTAGCATTATGACACTGTCGCGTTCTCCAACAACACAAGTCTGTAAATTAAAATTACAATTGGAAATAACAAAGATCCATTCCCTTTCTTCCTAAAATCTTTGCTTTTATAGTCAGAAAGAGGTAAAAGATAAATTCGATCCCTTAGGATCTACTGATCATGGGGGGTTCGCAACTGAATGCTATCTTTAGACACCCTTCATATTTCACGCTGATCCTCCTGATTCGTCCTCCGACCTATCCGCAACTGACACGCTCCTATTCTTCCTTTGTTGGTTTATGTTGTTCTGTCATTAGGGAACAACAACTGTTCCTTTCGTCGTTTTTCTGCATAAAGAGGAGTAAACATTAGTTACAATGGCTAAATATTAACTGAGAATAGTTCATTTGTTTCTTATCATAATCCATCAATATGTTAGTGTATTAAGATATGAAAGAGATAAGAAAAGAGGAAAAAGGTGATGGAATTAAGAGTAAATACATACCCATTTCGTAACTCAACATACTCCCCTGCTTACCTCATTTCATGTCCTCATGAAAAGTAAGTAGTTCTTATGCAGTGCAGTTAAAAAGTAGGCTGGAGAGGGAGCATCAAAAATTGGTCTAAAACCATGATGTTGAGCTAGGAGTGCAAAGACGGGCCCTTCCTTTCCTTCAGGAAATTTGTAGATATCCTGATAACCTTCAGGAGGATACCAAATAATGGGGCTTTGAAACCGACATCCTAACCAATAAGGTCCTTCTCTCAAAATAAGATTTCTATAGGTGACCAAATGGGCCGCAATTGCTTTAAAATTTCTGTAATTAAATGGCTTCCTATCCTGCACACTACTAGTAGAGACCGTCCACCTGAGCTTGGATGCGGCCAGAGAGCTCTCTTGAATAGAGAGGAAATATGATACTCCTTTCTGCACAATCTCCTTATGAATGGGCCCTAAAATCTTAAGCACCCCTTCTCGTGTCATCAGACTCTTATGGTTGTCAAACATTTGTAAAGGGTGTTTAGGTTCACTTCTTACCCAAAGATCTAACCCATGTTCTTGTCTTTGGAATGCATTATAATATTTAAACCATTTGAGTTGGTTAACTGCAAACGAAATAAAGGCTTGGAATTGAACATCTTCTACAAAAGGGTTCGGGTTCTTTCCACCTTGTTCTCTAATACAAAATCGTGCAGGAAAAACTCACAAAGAAGCCTTTCGACCTTTACACCATGTTGCTTGCAGCAATTCAATTGTTCTTAATTCAATTGGTTTACCAACTCTCACAGCTTTAATTTTCATCAACAGGTATCGTTCTTAAAAAACAAGGCATAATTGGTGGCGGGAGACCTGCATGCCAATACATCCGTATATAGTGAGCAGATGGTGTTTGTCTGACCTGTGACTCTGTCTATTTTGAGCTTGATCTTCTTTATTTTTTCTTCCGCCTTTCTGCATTTGTCGAAAGTCTCGCTCTTTGTTGTATTCATTTCCCAAAGATGTTTCTACAGCTCTTGATATTTCTACCGGGAAACAGTTTCTTTTTCAAGTCGTTCCAACATGAGCCGAGCTTGTGCCAATTCTTCCTGAAGATTCAGTGTAATGGGGTGATTGTGTGTCATGATGTCCTTGGCTTGTATGCCTGTCTGAGTGCTTATGCTATGAGAAGGGATATCTTTTGTCTGTGTTTCTTTATTGCGGGAGGTACAAACCTCCGTTTGAGTGCCCATGCTATAAGAGGATACATCTTCTGTCTGTACTTCTTTGTTGTGGGAGGTCCAAACCTCCGTCTGAGTAGCTATGTCTAGTAAATTTGCATGTTGTTCCTCTTGGGTGGTGACTGTTTGAGTAGGTATGGGCTCAGTTTGAGTTCCTGTAGCCCTCTCTTCATATAATTCCGTTTGCATGACCACATTTACTATCTCTGGGGTATTGTTCAGAACCTTTCCCGTTGTGATTTCTTTTATTTTTCTTATGAGCCTCTTGACCATCTTGTGAAGCTTCTGCTATTCTTTTCTTAGCTTCTTCAATTTGGCTCTATACCTTTTCGGAGGAGTAACTAGTCTTCTGATAGTCTCGTTAATGGCTTCTATCTCTAAAGAGCCTGGTTGTTCACCCTGGCTTTGCTCCAATAAGACTGTGTCTCCAGATTGATTATTAGCTTCCCGAATAATCTTTATCTCTGCTTCTTCTTCTTGATCTATGTTTTCTGGGTCTATACCTTCATGGTTGTTTTCCACTCGGAGCGTGTCACCAGATTGGTTTTCTAATTCCTGAATGGCCTCTGCATTTGTTTCCACTTTGCTTGCATCTTTTGAGGGAGATAGAATTCTGGTATAGCCAGAATTCCCAGGAGATTGAGTTTCTCCTAAGTTAAGATTGAGTAGTCCTTTAGGCTGCATGTAGACATTCATGTTGGCCAGGACCTAGGCCATTCCTATCTCGAAATCATGCAACAAATCTTCTTGAGAACTCATATTTGGTGTTGAAGTAGGTCCCAATTCGTTTCTTTGTTCATCTTCAGAATGCCCTCTTCCTTCCTCAGGTTCTAATTCAGAGTTATCTTGTCCTTCTAACTCTAGCTGCAAGTATTGTTCACTTACTGGGCTGGATAATTCTATGGGTTGACCAGCGTTGCCTTGAGCATTTTCAGATGATCCATGTTTTGAACTCAACCTTGTGGATCATCTGCGTTTGTGAGGTATGCTTCCTAAAAGGGCAGTCCTGTTTCTTTTTGGAACAGGGTTAGGTGCTGATAGGGCTACACCTCTTTTGAGGGCCAATATTAGATCATCCCAGGTTGATTGTTGTTGAGCAAGGTTATGGCTAACTATTAACCTGATTAGACAGTGGTGGCTAACTACTATTTCTATGTGTTGGGACCGTCTCAGCCTCTCGACAGTGTCATGCAGTAATGAATTCAAAAATGTAGGCAAATTAACAGAGCATTTTTGTTTTAAAACTACTAAAAGTTTGATTTTCCGCAGCCTTACCACGTCTTTACGCCCATCGCAGGTAATATAGTTCTGGACAATTCATGCCAATTCTCCCCATGGCTCTCCAAGAGAAGATGGCTGAATGCCTTTTCCCTTCTTGATTAGCTCCTGTCCTTCATCCCTAAAAGCCTCCATAGTGTCATGTAGCTTCAATCGCTTGCCAGCCCATACTGGTCCTTCTGCCAGCAACCCAGGCACTTCTGCTATCACAACGTCTGTTACAGTGATTTGTATGCCTCTTACCATGGATTGTCCATTCTATAGATGCCGTAAAAATTTGATGGTGATTTCCTCATTGGGGGATTGAAATCTTGTAAAATATGCTCTCCATCCTGCGCAAGCTAGAATTTCCCTGGCTTCGTTGGAGACATCCATTGTTAAAGGTTCTCGACGCACTGTTCTTCCTCCCATAATGCTTGAATACTACAAATTATTAGTGTAGCGAGGAAATCACAACAACGAACATAGCCAAGTGATGGAACAACAAATGGTTGTAATGGCTCTATCAGGTGATACTTTATAAACATAAATACTGTTATAATGCCACATGCTCTGTGATCATGGGATGTCGTATTAATCTACAAATTCAAATAAAAAGATGGTAGTGCATGCATAAGTATACTGGAGGTCCTCGCCCCCTCTCGAAATGATAGGTCGCCTATGACCGAATGAATGAAAGGATGACACGCTTGCGGTGAAGTACATGGGTGATGGATTGGGTAATGAAAGTGGCAAGGTAGATATATTAATGAAAGGATCATAAAGGATATTGGAGTGATGAAAACAAGGCGTGTAATGAGAATTATCAATAAGTGATAAGATGCCATGAAGTGATGCGATAAATAAAAAGGATAGCATACGCGGGAAGTAATACTTTACCGTCATTATTCCACTTAAAGCTGTTGTGATTGATTTTAAAATATTAACTCATGCATAAAGGTTCACGGTAAGTTAGGGACATAATCTCTCCATAGAGCAAATAGAAACACAAGAAGAGAGTATTATAATAATTATTGATGTAGAAAATAAAACTTCAATACCATCAGCAGAGCTTCTGTTGCCTGCAGGTGTCCATAGCCTCGACAGAGTTGCTTTCTAACCCTTGGGAACCATGGTCCTCTATGTATAATTGGGGAAGTGCAATATAATATCCACAATAGAGACCAATGTGCTGGCATGGTAACCAGATGAACACATTGCCATTCACTGGGAAGTAGTGAAAGTGGTCATGTTGGCTCGTGATGAGACCTCCTGTTCCAAGCACTTTGTTTCTTGATGCATCCATTGGATCATATCCCTGGTGTGGTGGCCATAGTGGGACCCCCTATCCTCCATATGTGGAAAACAATCATAGAATTGTCAGTGAATACACACACACACACACACACACACACACACATATAAACACTCCCCATTTTATATATAGAGGGTGGCTCACACACACACACACACACACACACACACACACACACACACATATATATAAACACTCCCCATTTTATATATAGAGGGTGGCTCAGTACTCCTTAAGAGTAGGGATGGTAGAAGAAGTTTGAACATATCAATAGAAAAGAATATATCCATCATCTTATTGATAATAAACAGAGAGAGTTATACGGGACAGGGGAGAACCATCATGGTACATATAATCAATCAATTTGATTTATATTGGCAATGAGGACAGTGAAGTGATATAGATAATTGTATCCTTTCTTTTTCAAACATGACAAAGCAATCTTGTTAAAGATGATAATATTCAATATATTTGCCTGTTCCAGTAGACTCCATACTTGTTGTCCTTAAATATGTATTGTAATTTTATGCCATAAAAAGGATCATAAAGAGTGGACTGGGATGGTCTAGGGATGATCACGAAAGGGTGTTCTAAAAAATAATCACAAGGCGTTGTTCCCTAAAGGGAACAACAAAAGGAAACCCACACAAAAAGTGTTGTTCCCTATAGGGAACAACAAAGAAAAACAAGCAAAAAAGTTGTTGTTCCTTATAGGGAACAACAAAAAAATACACGCAAAAGTGTTGTTCCTTATAGGGAACAAAAACTGTTCCTTGTAGGGAACATCAAGGCAAAGAACATAAAATTGTTGTTCCTTATAGGGAATAGTAGTTGTTCCCTGTAGGGAACAACAAGGGAAATACACACGAAAATTGCTGTTCCCTGTAGGGAACAACAAGGGAAATTCACATGAAATTTGTTGTTCCCTATAGGGAACAACAAAGAAAAGTGCATGCAAAAAGTGTTGTTCCCTATAGGGAACAACAACTGTTCTGGATAGGGAACAACAACTGTTCTAGGTAGGGAACAACAACTGTTCTGGGTAGGGAACAACAAAGAGAATACATACAAAAATTATTGTTCCCTATAGGGAATTGTTGGAAATAATACTGAGAGGGGGGGGGGGGGGAAT